>PVKM010024209.1:0-20669 GCA_004027735.1 Carollia perspicillata
TAGTTCAATTTTCTGTGTTCTGGTTGTGTTATTGTTTATAAATATTTGTTGTCCTTAATCTTGGTTGTGAGAGGAGGTACAGTGTTTCCACCTACGCCTCCATCTTGGCTGGAAGTCCTCTCTTTTCTTTCTTTAAGTACACACTTCTATAAGTTCAAGTGTACAACTCTATAATACATCATCTGTATATTGCATTGCGTGATTACTACCTAAAGTCACCATTTATCCATCCTTTTGTAAGATTTATTAATTTACTTTATTTTTACAAGATTTTCTTTTATTTATAGACATACACAACCTTAATTAGTAGAAATAGGGAAAGAGGTGAAAGGCTTGTATATTAAAAATTAAAACCATTGCTAAACAAAATGAGTAAATAAATGAAAAACCATCCCATATATAAGTATGGGAAGATTTAACATTGATAAGATGGTAGTACTTCCTGATGCAATATAAAGACTCAGTACAACCCCCTCAAAATTCCAAAGGCCTTTTTGCAGTAATGGAATAGCCCATCCTCCAAATTTGTATGGAACCACAGGGGAAGGACTCAACTTCCCAATTTGATAACTTGCCATAAAGCTGCCATAATCAAAACAATAAATTTCTGGCAAAAAAAGAAAAAGAAAACAAGACCAATGAAATAGAATTGAAATCTATATGTAAACCAAAACACCTATCGCCAATTTATTTTCAACAAATGAACCTGGAACAACTGGATAACAGTGTGAAAGCAGATAAGTTGTACCCCTCTTCAGTCCATATGTGAAATATAACTCAAAATAGATGAAAGCTTAAATATGAGAGCTAAACCTATAAAGCTTTTAGATGAAACCATGGGTAAATCTTCACAAATTCAGGCTTGGCAATAGGTACTTCAATTTGACACCAACGAAACAAGAAAAAATATATAAATCAGACTTCATTAAAATAAAAATGTGCATCAAAGGACATAATCAAGAATGTGAAATGACAGCCTAAAGAATGGGAGAAAATATTGTATTTGGCTTTCACATATATATAAAGGTTTAATGTCCAAATATATTATAAATATGGATTGCTTCACAAGTTTAAATTTGCGTGTCATCCTTACGCAGGGGCCATGGTGATCTCTCTATCATTCCAGTGTTAGTAAATGTGCTGCCAAAGCAAGCATCCCACGTAAGATTTAAGTCTATGATTCATTTTTAATTTTTATATAAGGTGTGAGGTTTGTCAAGTTTCAGTTTTTTGCCTGTGGGTATTCTAAATTCATGAGGAAAGGAATTTTCTGTTATATTTACCCCTATTTTTGTTCATAAAATCGTTTGTGCCTGAAGTTTCAAGCTTCTTTCTGTTCAGAAACTTTCTTTAGTCTTTAAAGTCTGCTGGTCAGAAATTCTGCTTTTGCTGAGAATTCCTTGATTTTCCCATTCATACTGAAAGATTCTTTCACTGGATATAGAATTCAGGGTTTTTAGCATTTAGAACACATTGTTTCATTTCATTTTGGCTTCCATGAGAGATCTTCTATCATTCAAATAATTGTTCACCTACAAGGAATTTCTCTAGCTGTTTTTAAGATTTTTTTCTTTGTCTTTTGTTTTTAGGTGTTTTGTTATGTTGTGTCTGTGTCTTATATACAGGGTCTGGCAGAAGTAAGGCCTGCTTGAGTGTGGTTGGTAGAGTAATGATATGGGTGTAATAATTTATAGTTTTAATTTGAACATTTCACCTAAAGTGTCATATGGTATGCTTGAGTGTGATATTGTTATATTATAGAATTACATGCTTATGATTTTGTGATAAAGGATTTTATAATGAAAAAGGAGCATTATTTGTGCCAGACACTATATTTCTTTGAATCTGTCCTATTTGGGTTTGCTCAGTTTCTTGAATCTGTAGACTTAATGCTTTTAACCAAACTTGTAAACTTTCGTCTATTATTCTTTGAACATTTTTCAGCTCTATACTCTTTGTTCTCTATTTCTAGGACTTTGATGACACAAATGTTAGGTCTTTTATTATGGTCATAGGTCTCTGAGGCTATAGATGTATAGTTTATTTTCTCTTTTTTGTTGTTCACATATTCTGTATATGATCTGTGTTCATGTTCACTGATTCTTCCTCTATCACCTCTAACTTAATGTTGAATCCATTCAATGAAATGTTTTTTCGGGGCAGGGATAATAATTTTCATTTGCTTCTATTTTTTCCTAGTATCTAGACTGAAGGATTTTGGGCTTATTCCATACCTTTGAAGGGATAAGATTGAAATGGGAAGGGAACTATGGTATACTTTAACGTTTAGGCAAGTCATTTTTTTCTATCTTCCTGGCATTGGCTACATGTAAAAGAATGAATCAGGAGCCGGGCGCAGGAATCTAGATGACAGTTACATATACTGAAGTTTTAGGCCCACTGCTTTTGCTATTTATTGTCATAGTTTTTATAGTCACTTATGAATAAATTTCAACTTCCTACTAGATTGTGATTCCTTAAGGGGACAGATTTGTGTTGGTAGTCTTCAAATTTACCACTTAGAATTTTTTCTCTGTCATTTCTACTTAATCTGGGGTTGAATTTTTGTTTTAACACATTTTCTTACTCACATGGTGTGCCACCTAGTGGTAGTAGAGGGTAACTTTCATTCCCCAAAGTTTAATTCCATCGTGCTGTATGATGACTTTGAATGCTATTGTAGGAAGCTTTATTGAGAGAAGGAAGCCACCAAGGGGTTTTAAATGTATGTTCTAACAAACATTTGTTTTATATCAGGGTTATGTTTCTGTGTACTATGTGTGCTTATGTATAGTCTGTCACACACCAGTATCATTACTTTTAATTAGAAGACTTCATAGTGGACTTTTGTTTTATAAGATTTATAATTTTTATGACTTATAAGCAAGGCAAAACTACTTAAGAACAGAATGACTTGACTGGACAGTTTAGGGACTAGACTAGAGGCTGTAGATGCCCTTACATAACATAATATAGTAGGGGAAATAAAACACGTAGACAGGTTTCATTTTAATAATTGTATAGTTAATATTCTAAGAAGTACAAGTGAAGCACAGTATCTGGAGGAGGACCGAGAAAGGCTTTATGAGAAAAGATATTTCCAAAGGTCATCTAATGGCATCTGTGATGTCAGTCTGCTGTGAAAAGACACTGGCCAAAGCATTTCTTCTCAGTGTTGAAGACTAATTAAGAACATGGGCTCTGGAGCCAGGCTGCCTAGGTTTGATCTGTGTAATCTTGGGCAAGTTATAAATCCTTTGAGTCTTAGTTTTCCATTTTAACAGTGTTGTTCTCTTTTCCTATAGGAAATCTAAGGATATAATCAGCAAAACAACTTCCCACAGTACGAAATTCTGTACTGATTGTGATGATTTATCACAGGAACTCAGGCATTTTAACCAAGAAGGTACACAGTTGGTTGAAGAGTGTGTGAAACACTGTGATAAACTCAATAGCAACCTTGAAATAACGTCTCAAAAGACTGAACAGAGATGCGAAGCTCTGAACACAAACGTACTTTGTTTTTCTGAACAGTGGCTATCTTGCTTAAGTAAAAGGGAAGAGGAAATTCAGAACTTATTGGAGGTAATAACTTTGTAACTGAAACCTTACTTTGGAGTGAATAGTGATAATCAAAAAATTAAGTATTCTTGGCTAAGAATTGGTTTCAAAACAAATGACATTTAAAAAATATAATAATGAATTACTTAAATTTTTAAGTGTATTTATTATAGTTGGTATGCTTATCCATGATCTTCTTCCATGTGTATGTCTCCTAGATCTCAAAATTATTTAACGTTTGTTTGATCTGTATCTGTTCTTGGTTTTCAACTTGTTAGTTCCTTCTGTTAAGGGTACTCTGCCTTTTGGTATATAATCTTCCACTTACATGTTTTTCACTTTTTTCTCTCTCTCTTTTTTTTAGATTTATTTATTTTTAGACAGGGGAAAGGAGGGAGAAAGGAAGAGAAACACCAATGTTTGGTTGCCTCTCATGCACCCCTACTGGGGACCTGGCCCACAACCCAGGCATGTGCCCTGACTGGGAATTGAATCAGTGACCCTTTGGTTCTCAGGCTGGTGCTCGATCTACTGAGCCATACTAGCTAGGGTGCTTTTTACTTTTCTTCAGTAGATTCAAATTTGTTAAATTGCTTTTAGTATTTAGGATGTTGTTCTGGTTGCTCAAAGAATACTTGATAGATTTGTGAGTTTGCTTGAATTTAACACTTGCATGAACCCTTTATTGGCTTTGTTTTTCTTTCTGTGCAATAACAAGATTTCACTAATATTCTTAGGAATTAGGTAAAAAGAATTTGAGTATTTTATGCTATATAAACTATTACCACTAAAAGGAACCAGGGTAAAATGGAAAAATAGCAGATTTTAGGTTTGTAGCAGGAAATGTACCAGATGAGCCTAGATATCTTGTCGTACCAAACAATAAGGAATCTATTCTATCTTAGTTAAGCAGAGTAATGAATGAAGGAAATGTTTGGGTGACCACACCCAAGCTAACTGATTAATCTTTAAAAAAATTTTTTTAATTTATTGATTTTAGAAGGAGGGAGAAAGGGAGAAAGAAAGAAACACTGATTTGTTGTTCCGCTTATTTATGTACTCATTAGTTGTTTTTTGTATGTGCTCTGATGGGGGATGAAACTTGCAACCTTTGTGTATCAGAGTGATGCTCCAAACAACCGAGCTACCTGGCCAGGGCCACCGCTTAATCTTAACATAAAAGATACAACCAAGTATTATGTGCTTTCAGTATCAGCTATGAAATATCTTTGGCAAAAAATTAAGCCTACTGCAGCCTTGCTTGCCCCACTTCACAATCCACCACCTCGCTAGGTCAGCCAGCCGGTGCCTTGCTTGCCCTGGTCCTCCAGCCACCGCCTTGCTGAGAGTCTTCTCCACCTGCCTACCTGACTCTGCCCCTCCTACCGGTCTAGATGAATGTGTCTTTTTTAATTCCTTGGTTGTCAGACTTCCGTATAGTTCGATTTTCTGTCAGTTCTGTTTGTTTTTTTGTTTTAAAATTGTTGCTGTCCTTCTTCTGGTTGTGCAAGGAGGCACAGTGTGTCTACCTATGCCTCTGTCTTGGCCGGAAGCCCAAACTGTGGTCTGCCTCATTCTTTTTTATAGTTACCGGTAACTTAGATCAAGCTGTTGGGTCTAACTAGTTTGTAGTAAATAGAGGACATATAAACATGAAAATACTGCATAGGGTTGCAATTGACCAAATCCAGAACTTGAGATATTCCTTAGAGCAAAGGCCTGATCAACAGCAAAATTTTTTTCAAGGAGAAAAATATGAGGAAGAATGAACCTGTCTTAAAAGATTAAGACTAGATTGTGTGGTTGTGTGGCTCAGTTGGTTGTGTGGCTCAGTTGGTTGGAGCATTGTCCTATAACTGAAAAATTGTGGGTTTGATTCCCAGGGCACATACCTTGGTTTCCAGTTCAATCCCTGGTCTGGGGACATGGGGGAGGCAACCAACAGATGTTTCTCTCTCACATCAGTGTTTCTCTGCCTCCCTCTAAAAAATCAATTAAAAAACATCCTTGGGTAAGGATTAAAAAAAGAAGAAGAAAGACTAGGTGGCCTTAAGTCCTAGTTTGTCTGGGATAGCCCTTGTTTCATATCTTTTGCAGTAGGGGAATTACTAAGAATGGCCCTTTTCACTCTGAAGAATATTCCAGTTTGCATGATAAATTATATAGGACTGACTTAAGGCACATCAACCAAATGTAATAATAAATTCTGATTTAAATAAACAAGTTGTGAAAAACACTTGACAACTGGGGAAATTTGAATGCTGATTAGACATTTGATATAAAGAAATCACTGTTAAATTATTTTGATGTAAGAATGATCTTAAAAGGCTCTTAACTCTTAGAGATGTATGCTGAAGTAAATAGATGAAATGATACTTGGTTTGTTTCAAAATAATCCTGGAGGAAGACAGAGTCTTTTTGAGCTATAACCCATTTGTTGATAAACATTAAGACTGGGAAGTGGATACAGGGGGTTAATTATAGTCTCTATACTTTTGTATGTGTTTTAAAAACATTTTATGGAAAATTTCAAGGTAAGGGGAAATGATATATTGAATAAAGCAGTGACAACTTTGATTTTTAGTAATAAAAGTGCATTGCATCATTTACAGGTTGTAAACCAAGGTTGTGAAGCTTCAAGTTCAAAGATTACTGAGAAATTAAGTGGACAGGAAGCAGCTAATGAGAAACATCGTAACGTTTTTCTTGGTCAGATAAATATGGATGAAGAAAAATTAATGGCACAAAATCTAGAACTTAATGAAAACATAAAAATTGGTTTGACTAAGCTTAATTGCTTTCTACATCAGGATCTGAAACTGGATATCCCAACAGGTACTTTAAGAGGGAAATAGAATTATTAAAGTTTTGAAGTTAAACTCAACCTTGTACAGTGCCAGATGTACTGAAAAACTAGGTCCTGCCATTACCTGATAGGAATTTACCACATGTAATCAACTCAAATGTGGAAAAATGGGAACCATAAAGTAGCTTTAATGAAGCGTCAGATGTCATGATACAGGTGACGCATACTCCTAGAAATTTGGGCATCACAATTCAGCAAATTTTATAGACATTAAAGAAACTGGCATT
Source organism: Carollia perspicillata (assembly GCA_004027735.1). Lineage (NCBI taxonomy): Eukaryota > Metazoa > Chordata > Mammalia > Chiroptera > Phyllostomidae > Carollia > Carollia perspicillata. The sequence goes on from PVKM010024209.1 coordinate 6,655, forward strand.
GTTATCAGAGAACATTTTAAAAACAAAGAAAAGCAGCCAGCCATCTATCTAGCACTGTGATTTATTTAATTACATTCCTCTATTTTTTGTTCATATAAAAATTAGAGGAATGTAATTAAATAAATCTAGTTTAATGCAAAGCTCACCACATTGTGCATTTCCTTATGCACACCTCTCATTTTGTCATGGGCTGTGAGATTGGCGTTTGTGACTCACCGTTTTACGGGGTATAACAAGCTAGTTAGCATAGGGTGAGTGACTGAGTTACTCATTGGATTGTGGTAAATTCATTGGATTGCGGTAATGGTTGCATATCCTGGAAATTTGCTAAAATTTGGTCAATTTTATGGTATATACATTACACTTGAGAGTCTTTTTTAAAGGCAATTATAAAAGGATTTTGCGCTAAATATTAGTTCACTTTTTCCCTAAGAGTCCTGTAATATTTTTGTCCAGTTTTCAATAAAATTAGGAATACAAATGTTAAGCGGAAAGGCAAGTGCCCATGTAAATTATGAGAACATGAGTTCATTATAAAGAAATTTAACTGGTTAATATTTAGCTCCTGTCAAATGTATATGAAATGATTATTCCTCTCAATGTGATCATGTTGGAAAAACTGCTTTTATTCCAATAACGCGGCCCATGACACATCTTTTGTACAGCCTCAGAGATATAAAACTTCATGTTTTGAAAACAGTTGTGTCTATTTAAGACCAGTTGTCAATTTAGGAGATATCATTTAATAGTTGTAAGCAATATATGCCTCACAGGTGACAAGACTAATAGTGTAAGTTGTAGCAATAATAAAATCTTACTCCTGTCCCACTCTTCAATTTTTCCTGCTTCAATGATGTCTACTAAAGGTACAACACCGCAGAGGAAAAGTTACTTATACCCATCAACACTGGTGAGAACTGAACCACGTGAACAGCTCCTTGATCATTTGAAAAGGAAACAGCCTGAGCTGTTAATGATAAGCTGTTCAGAAAACGAAGAAGACAGCAGTCAGGTAAAATTTAAAACATCAAAATTTTTGAACTCTCCCATAAACTCTTGATGTCATCGACTGCATGTGAAGAGTTTTATTCTTTGCCCTTCATTCCTACCCTGTCTCTCATTTATAACAGTTGTCTGCCCAGTAAGCCTGTTTCTTTTAATCTGACCATTTTTTTATTAGACAACTGGATAATAATAACACCTAATATTTATGTTGTGATTATGTGCCAGACACTGTTGTTCTAAGCACTTTACAGATATATTTACTCAATTCTCTTAATTACCTTGTGAGGTGGGTGCTAGTACTATGTCCATTTAATAGGTGAGGAAACTAAGTTATGCTGTCCCAAGCCACAAGGATGGAGTTGGTATTAGAACCTGGACAAGCTCCACATTTGTGCTTCGAAGTATAGTAATTACAGACTCGTTGGGAAATCACAACATGAAAAGAAGAAAATAAAAAAACAACTATAATCCCATTATTCTGAGAACACCACTTTTCATATTTTATTTTAGGCACTTGTCTGTATGAGAACATATTAGGGATTATTTTAATTATTTTTTAGACTTTTTACTAATTTTGTTGAAGTATAAACTTTTATACAATGGATAATGTGTTACTTTCCAAGGAGAAAGTTGCCTTTACTTTTGGGAAGATTTTTAAGCCCTTGGACTTCATCACTTATCCTGCTTCTTATTTTAGAACTCGGATGACGAAAAGGCAGTTCTGGAGCACACCATGGAAGAACCTCTCAGTCAGGAGCCGTCTGCGGATGCCAGTGTGGATTGTCCCTCCAGTGGTGGGGTTCCATTTTTCCAGGTACATGGTTATCTCCTGTCAGATAACCCTTTCACATCTGGTATGTCAGTCATTTGCTATTCAACATAAACACATTACTTTTGGTAGATGGAACAATGAAATATTTTTGGTTATTCATTTGGAATGGCTTGTGAACGTCTCTGATTTAAGTTAATCACACAAATTAGATAATTGTTCAGGGGTTTTCTGTAGGACAAAGGCAAAATTTGATTTAATCTCCATCTTCACTTGGTAACCTACAACTGCCCTTTTTCTGCTTCCTACTTACTCAGAATGGATACTGAGAATAGTCATTTCTCTTCCCTCCACCTTTGACGTAGAAATCTTGGAGCCTCTCTGCCCATAATCAGACTTGGAGGGCTATCAGGATTTAAAAGATTCAGAGACAAAAGACCTCTTAGGTTATATTATTGATTTCTTTTGCCTGTGGCTTTGCTCTTGTTAATTATTCGTCCTCGTTTCCTGAGCTCCTCACCTACCTTGATCTTGTGTGATTAAATCCTGTGACGTCTCCTACCCCCTTTTAAACACTGTTGGGAGTATGGCACTATGAACTGCCTGGCATCTTTCCCTGTTTTGAAGATAAGAGCTTAGACAGTCTGCGAAATAAAGATTTCATTACGTAGCACAGTGATGTCTCCATTTTACCGTTGTAGTGCTGCTTCTGATATGTATATGCTTATGCTGGTCATGAACGGACTTGTAGGTGTTTCCCCTAGGTTCCAAAGATTCTGTCCCTAATTTAAGCTGTTAAAACTAGCTCAGATTTTGTTAAGTTCCTCTCTGCCTGTCTTAGGCAATTTTATCCCCAAATTCTTACTTTTGCTCTGTTCTTTCCTAGTAGAGGATTCTCTACATATTTCTTTTCATTTTCAACCCTCTCTTCTATCTTACAAAGTTAAGAAAAGGGAGAAAGTTAATTACTGTTTGAAAATCCCCTCATTATTACTGTTTAAGGCATTTTTGAAGGCCAGGCTTCATGGTTCAGTTGTGAAGAAGTCCCTACAGTACTAGGAAAGATTTGGGATTGGATTTTAGACCTTTAGCTGAAGTCCGGAAGTTATTTTTTCCCTGATAGCATTTTGATGGGGAGAAGTTTCCTGGGTTTAAAACTCTACAGTAGGTCATGTTCGTCTCAGCATTCAGCCTGGGCCTACAGTGATGGCCAGCCCTGTGTGACAGCACGTATAAGGATTCCAATGAAATATAAGTTCCTAAATGAGAAATATGAAATAAGTTTAAATAAAATATAAAACAGAGTTTTTAGAAAAGTGTCTTAAGGTACTCCGTACATCAGATTCTCTGCTTAAAACAGTATTGTCCTTTGTGGGGGCGGGTGCTGATAGCAAATCTCCGTTTCCCTCCAGGGCTTCTTCACAGCGGCACTACTGGCATTTTGAGCGGGCAGTCCTTTGTTGCGGCAGCCTGTCCTGTGTGCTGTGTATTATATGTTTCCCAGTATCCCTGGCTTCTGCCCCCTAGTTTTAACAACCATAGACGTCTTCAGACATTGAAATGTCCCCTAAGGTGGGCGGATGAGGGACAAAATTGCTCCCTGTTGAGGATCACTGTACTACAGTGAAATTTGTAATTATGCTTTGGAATATCATACAGAAAAGTAAAATTTTTTTACCCGACTCCTCCCATTGGTGGTAAATGAAGCAGGCATTTGTTTCTATTTGCCAGATTGTTGGTTCAAGTTGCTGTTGAGCCTTTTTGGAAGTTCTTCATACTTAATTTCTTTCCTATAATCCAGAGAACTTTGAAAATAGAGTATTGCTAATATGTGTTAACTGTTACTTTATATTGACCTAATTTCTCCCCTTAAATCCACAGCATAAAAAGTCACATGGAAAAGACAAAGAAAATAGAGGCATTAATCCAGTGGAGAGGTCTAAAGTCGAAGAAACCACCGAGCAATCTGTTACAAAGAGCAGATTACCTCTACGAGCCCAGATAAATCTTTAGTTAACTGGAGGGTTTTAATTTTATTTTTAAGAAAATTGAACATTAAAACCCGTAACCCCAGAACTTGAGCCTTGTGTATAGATTAAAAACAGTAGAAAACATCAAGGCAATACTGTAAATTTACTTGCATTTAATATTTCTACTCATTTTTTTCTGTCATCCCTCTGTAGTTCATTATATATTAAGTTGGGTTTCATTTGGAATTTTCATTGACTAAGTACTTCTAGGTTTTGATATAAAATTGTCTTTTCATAACAAATGAAAAATATTTTTCTTGTTTATTACTAAATAGCAAATGTACAGAAGCTTCACTGTTGTTCTAGGGTTGAACTTATAAATATCACCAGTAGTTGGTCTTGGGAAAGACCTTCTCTCTCTCACTTTTTTTTTGGTATGATTGAATTATGTCTATATTTACTTGCCTTCTTCCTAGACTTGTTATTCTGCCTTCTTAGCTCAATTTCTTCCATTTTATTTGTCAATAAACCATTTGTAGAGCTCCAGAGTGGTATCCATTATTATTATAAGATAGTCAGAATTTTACCTGGATACCTTTAACAGTTTCTATGGTTATCTCTAAAATCACTGTCAACGATAAACAACCCTAGAAGGTCTTTTCAGTATTTTTAATTTGTTCCCCTGTAGCTGTGAAAGCATTTAATTCCTTTATGAGGCCAAACACATGAGCCTCCACAGAGTTCTTGTTATTATGGGAGATTACCCAGATCTCTGAATGGCTGGGTGACCCCGTTCTAATGCCTGTGTCTTGTGCAGAAAGTCACAGTGATTTTAAGGGCTTTTTGAGCTATTAATTATGATTATAATTTGTATTCCTTTGTTTACCTGATGAAACTTTGTATTGTTCTTTGTATATAATAAAATGTGTATATGTATATTTCTTCTATTGAAACATTAACCTTTAAAAGAGCTCTGACAATTTTGACCTGACAACCAAATTTCTGGAAGTTGAGATATTTCAGCATGAACAACCAGAACATTTAGGAGGAATTAAGTAGTCCTCCCTTATCCACAGTTTTGCTTTGTGGTTTCAGTTATCAACAGTTAACCACGGTCCAAAAATATTAAATGGAAAATTCAAGAAATAAACAATTCGTGAGTTTTAAATTGCACACCTTTCTGAGTAGCATGGTGAAATCTTGCGCTGCCCTACTCCATCCCACCCGGGATGTGAATTATCTTTGTCCAGCATCTCCACATGTGGACGCTTCTGGTCTGTTCGTCAGTAGCAGCCTCCATTATCAGATTGCTGCAGTGTAGCAGTGCTCATCTTCGGGGAACCCTCATTTTACTTAATGTCCCCCAAATGTAAGAGTACTGGGGCTGGCAATTTTGTTATGTTAAAAAGAAGCCAGAAAGTGCATCCTTTAAGTGAAAAAAGGAAAGTTCTCCACATAAGAAAATTTAAAAAATCATATTCTGAGGTTGCTAAGACCTACAGTAAGAACAAATTTTCTGTGTGAAATTGTAAAGAAGGGAAAATAATTTGTGCTAGTTTTGCTGTTGCACCTCAAACTGCAAAAATTATGGCCACAGTGTGTGATAAATGCTTAGTTGAGACAGAAAAGGCATTCAGTTTGTGGGTAGAAGACATGAACAGCAAATGTACTAGAAAACATTGGGCATATATATATGAACACTTTAAGGAATCTTCTGAAATGAATAATACTTTATTTACTGCAAGTCAGGGACGGTTACCTATTCAGGAATAGGTTTGGACTGAAAAGTGTAAAAATTACTGGAGAGGCTATGTCTGCTGCTGAAGAAGTTGCTACCACATTTCTGGCAGAGTTGAAGTTGATTAGGTTTGGTACTATCCATGGTTTCAGGCATCCACTGGGGGTGGGAATGTCTTCCCTGTGGGTTAGGGGTGACTACTGTATGTACAAAGAATAGATTATGTGCCCATGTTAAACATAAATTTAGAGAAGGTATAAATTTGATAGCCAAGTAAAATCAAACTCTATTGGAGAATTAGAAATTGTGCTACTTTGAGGAATAAATTCACCTTGCAGGAGTATTCTCTTTATAAAAATGATATTTCTTTACAAAATCAGATGTCAATGTAAGCTATGGATAATATCTAATAAAATTAACTGCCCTCAGTAAATCCATCATTAATAAATTTGGTTTCTGTGTTAAACTTGCATGCCCTGTTATTTCTTATTTGGCAATGGGTATATTTTCAGAGTTAAGCAAATTGTATTTAAATTCCTTAAATAAATATCTATATAGGAACCACCAAGAAAGAAGGCCTTGGTAAAATCCCAGGCTTTCCATTCCACTCCAAAGGGCTACATCTTGGTGTAAGAGTAAAGAGGAATAGAGTGATGAGAGAGGAACGTGCGGCCCTCCTCACAGGGCCTGATGTCTAGCTTTAAGTCCCCTCATTCCCTGTTTTAAGGGTACTTAGGGATGCCAGTGCAACCAGGTTAACTATCTCACAGAAGTAAAAACAAGTCTCTGGAGAATATAAGCATCCAGAGCCTAAAATTAGCTCTACAAATTTACATGTACAATGTCAAAAATTAACCATTGGCAAAAATAGAGTAGATAGCTTCAAGGACCCATTCCTCCTCAGAGGTGAAAGAGAAACAACTTTGTCAGAATTCTGGAAAACAAAGATTTACAGCAAACACTGGATCAAGAAAAAGGAGAGCTAAAAACTAGCAAAGCTTTTTGGTATTTTACTTGCCCTTGTTTCGTTCCCATCTCTGAGGTGGTCTTGAAGATGGACAGCAACCCATGTTTTAGGAGTGAGACATTGGTTCCTGATTGTAAGGAAGCAGATATGATCTCAAAAAATTCTCACCTATCTGAGCTGCGTGAGGACTGAAGCAAGGCACTTGCCTCTGTTTCATCTAACTCAGAACTTGGGGGGAGATGGCAGGCATTTCCTTAATATTGTTATGGCAAATGAACAACCTGCTGCCACCTGGGACAAAGGATTACAACTGAAGTAAATAAAGGAGTGCCTAAATCTTGAGAGGAAGAAATGCAAGAGAGTTTCTTAAAGGAAAGTAGGCCACAAAAAAACCCACTGTGTACTGGGAAACTGAGAAAGCCTTTTATGTTCAGGCCAAGTTGCATGCTTAGAAGAGACCTGAGAGACAACTCCAAGCTTTTACTGCTGGTTGATACCTTGGATCAGTACAAGCGGGAAGGGAAGACTAAGGCAGATTGAAAATGGCCTGCTCAAGCATTGAAGGTGTGCTCCAACACAGGCAATATGCAAAGACTGGAAGAATCTTTTTCTTTTTTAAAAATTTTGTTTTACTTTTTTTTTGGCCCCTGGCGTTCAAGAAAATCTCTGTCAACACACTAGCTGACCACAAGCAAAAGGAAGACTTCGGTGACTACGTAAGTCAAAAAATTGAGACTTAAGCAAAAAAAAAAAAGTTTAGTAAAGTCACTAAACAAATTGCCACAGCTCATAGCAACAGAAAGAGACCCCGAGGTGTGTAAAAAACTTGATTTCCAGAGTTCCAGTGTAATCAAAATGTTTTAATTTCTGCCATAAACTAAGTATGCAAAGACGCAAAGTATAGCCCATTCAAAGACAGAATTGCATGAACCATCCAAGGGTAAGCACAGACATTGTGCTTTAAATTAACTGACTCAAGTATAGAGTTGCAGGAATCCAGAACAGTGTTTCAACACAGAATATCAATAAAGAAACTTAAACATACATATTTGGAGCTGAAAGCTGTAATTGAAATGAAAAAAGTCACCAGAATGTTACAATAGAGTGAGCCAATGCACTTGAAGCTAGGTTAATTGAAAATGTCCAATTGGAGGAACAGAAAGAAAAAAGTATAAAGGGAAAAATAGAGCCTAAGACACCAAGGGGACACAAACATATGAACATTTGCAGAAAGGGAGTACCAGAAGGAGAGGAAGGGGCAGAAAGGATACTTGAAGAAATAATGGCTGAAAATTTGTTGGAACTACTTGAATCTGTACATCCAAGAAGCCCAACAAACCAAACAGGATAAATCAGAGAGATCCACAACAAGACATTAAAATCAAACTGTCAGAACTTGAAAACAGAATCTTGAAAGCAACAAGTGTAGTCTTTAGGGAAGGGCAAATCAAAAGCACAGTGAGATGCTACTTCATATCCACAAGGATCACTCTAGAGAAAAAAAGTGTTGGTGAAGTTCAATAGCAACCCTTGTACATTGTTGGTGGGAATGAAAAATCGTTCAGCCACTGGAAAAGCTTAGTGGTTCCTAAAGATGTGAAACAATCACCACATGACCCAGCAATTCCACTCCTAGATACCTGCCCAAGAGAAAAGAAAAAATTTATCCACAATAATTTCTACACAAATGTTCATAGTGGCACTATCGCAATAGTTAAATGGTACAAACAACCTAAGTGTTCATTGACATATGAATGGATAAATGGTGGTAAATACAATCCATACAATGAATTATTATAAAAATGGAGTATAGATACATACTACCGTGTGGATGAATTTTGAAAATAATGCTAAGTAAAAAGTCAGATGCAAAAGTTCATATATTGTATTCTGTTTAAACGGAGTATCTAGAGTAGGCTAATTCACAGAAACATATTGGTGTTTGCCCAAGCTGTCTGAAGGGGGAAAGAGCAGACTGCTAATGAGGGGTGTTTTCTTTTGGGATGTTGGGAATGTGTTGGCTAGAACTATACAAATGTGGTTGTACATTGTGAACATACTAAATAAGGCGTGCTTACATATACCATGTAAGTTTCAACTGTACAAACATGATTTAATACTTGATTACATGGCAAAATGATCACCAATATAGTCTTAAAACCCTTTTCTATTATGCGATTTTACCTAAAAATAAAAGCCATTCACCATATAAGGGGATTCTTCTCATCTACTGAAGAAGAGGTAATTGAATCATAGAGCCATCAATATTTTAGGTAGAATTAACCAGCAGAGAGAAAATAGTTCTTAAACTCATGCTATAGTTTAAACGTATTAAAAATAAAACAAAAATGAAAGTATCAACAAAGGAAAAAATAAAAATGTATACAATGTGTGGCCATAAACAACATCTGTTTATACTCCTTAAAAAAAAAACAAACCAGTAGTTCTTCCCATTGAATTGACCCCATAATATGTTATTGGGGTCCTCCTTTATCCTTGGTGATATTTCTTGTTCTAAAGTCACCTTTCATATTAATGTAGATACTCCAGCTTTCTTTGGATTTGTGTTTACATATTATACTTTTTGCTTTTTGCTTTTAATTACAAAGAAACCCTATTTGAAGTGTGTTTCCTATAGACAGATTATAATTGCTTTTTAAAAAGATTGTATTCAGTTTTTAGAAAGATGGGGAGGGAGAAAGAGAGGTAGAGAAATAACAATATGCAAGAGATACATTAGTTGCCTCTCTCATGCCCCCAACTGAAGACCTGGCCTGCAACCCAGGCATGTGCCCTGATTGGGAATTGAATGGATGACCTTTAGGTTCATAGGCCGGCACTCAGGCCACTGAGCCACACCAGCCAGGGCTATAGTTGCTTTTTTCCCAATCTAACAAGCTCTTTCAACTAGTTTATTTAGACCACTAATGTGATTAATATATAATCTTTTATTTGTTCTATTTTTCTGTTTCCTCTTTTTCTGCCTCCATTAGAATTAATTGAATATTTCTATGAATCCATTTTACCTTCATTAAAAATTTTGTTTAAGGAGGGTCCGAGATGGCAGTGGAATAGTTGGAAGATACATTCACTTCCTCCCATAACCAAACTGGAATTAAAACAAAATTATGGAACAATCATCCTGAAAAACAAACTGAAGACTAAAGAGATACCTTATAACCAAAGATTTACAGAAGAAGCCACATTGAGACTGGTAGGAAGGGAAGAGATGTGAAAAGAGCTGGCCCCGCTCCCATGGGTAGTAGCTGAGGTTTTGGAGGGGTCTCTGAGCTGTGAGTGTTCCCCTGAGAAGCATGGCATCTCAACTTCAAGATGAGCTCCCCAGCCCAGAGTACCAGAGCTGGGAAGAGATGTATCCACAATACACAACTAAATGAAATGGAGGCAAACAATTGATCAGATATAGCATTAAAAGCAATGGTTATAAAGTTGTCCAACAACATGAAAAAGGACATAGAAACTGTAAAAAAGGAGCAGTCAGAAACAAAGAATACAGTATCTGGTAAGAAAAATACACTAGAAGGAATAAACAATAGGTTGGAAATACAAATGATTGTAAGAAATATTACAAACTATATGTCCACAAATTGAACAGTCTGGACTAAATGGATAAATTCCTAGCAACATACAATCTCCCAAAACTGAATCAGGAATCTGACAAGAGACACAACAACTAGTGAAATTGAAGCAATAATCAAAGAACTCCCAGCAGACAAAGTCCTAGACCAGATGGCTTCACAGGTTTATTTTACCAAATATTCAAAGCAGAACAAATCCTTCTCAAACTATTACAAAAAATTCAAGATGAGGAAAGTCTCTAAGCTCATTTTGTGAGGCCACTATTGTCCTATTCTCTTTTTTTAAATCTTTCCCCGAGGACATGCTTATTGATTTTAGAAAGAGGGAAGAAGGGAGATAACATCAGTGTGAGAGAGAAACATCAATCAGTTGCCTCTCACACATGCCCTAACCAGGGATGGAACCAGCTACCTAGCTAGGCATGTGCCTGACTGGAAGTGAATATGTAGCTTTTTGGTTTATGGGATGACACTCCAACCAACTGAGCCACACCAACCAGGGTAATCTTATCTTAAATTCAAACCCAGATAGAGACACTACAAAGAAAGAATATTATAAACCAATATCCTCGATAAACATAAATGTTAAAATCCTCAACAAAATATTAGCAAACTGAATCCAGCAAGGCATTAAAAAGATATACACCGTGATCAAGTGGTATTTATTCCAGTGATGTAAGATTGGTACAATATTACAAATCAATAAATGTGTTTCACCACACAAATAAAATGAAGGATTAAAACAACATGATCACGTCAATAGATGCAGAAAAGTCATTGGATTAAATCCAGCACCCATTTATGATTAAAAACTCTAAGCAAAACAGGAATGAGGGAGAATACTTCAATGTAAGAACGGCAATGTATGACAAAACCCTGGCCAACATCATACTCCATCGGCAAAAACTACAAGCATTTCCCTTAAGATCAGGAACAAGATAGGTATGTCCACTTTCACCACTCTTGTTCTACATAGTAGTGGAAGTCCTAGCCACAGTAATAGGACAAGAAGAAGAAATAAAAGACATCCAAGTTGGTAAGGAAGAAGTAAACTGTCATTATTTGCAGATGGCATGATACTGTACATAGAGAAACCTAAAGATTCCAACAAAAGACTGCTAGAACTAATTCATGAATTCAGTAAAGTAGCAGGATACAAAATAAATATCCAGAAATCAGTTGCATTTTTATAAACCAATAATTAACTATCAGAAAGGGAAACTAAGAAAACTATTCCATTCACAATTGCTTAAAAAATACCTAGGAATAAATTTAACCAAGGATACAAAACACCTGTACTTAGAAAATTATAAGACACCGAAGAAATAAATGGAAGAAGATCCAAATAAATGGAAGTACATATCATGTTCATAGATAGGAAAAATTAGCATCATTAAAATGTCCATGCTACCCAAAGCAGCCTATAGATTCAATGCAATTCCTATCAAAACACCAGGAGCATATTTCACAGAACTAGAACAAATATTGCAAAGATTTATATGGAAACTCAAAAGACCCCCAAAGAGCCACAGTAATCTTGAGAAAGAAGAACAAAGTGGGAGGAATCACACTATCTGATATCAAACTATTACAAGGCCATAGTAATGAAACAGCATGGTACTGGCATGAAACAGACACATAGGTCAATGGAACTGAATAGACAGACCAAAAATAAACCCATGCCTTTATGGTCAATTAATATTTGACAAAGGAGCCAAAAACATACAATCAGGTAAAGATAGTCTTCCATAAATGTTGTTGGGGAAATTGGAGAGATACATGCAAAAAAATGAAACTAGACAATGTTGTTATACTGTGCACAAGAAAAAACTCAAAATGTACTAGAGTCTTAAATGTTAGGCTCAAAACCATAAAAATCCTAGAAGAAAACATAGGCAGTCAAATCTAGGACATTTCACCTAGCAATATTTTTTTTTCTAATGCATTCCATCAAGAGAGGGAAACAAAAGGAAAAATAAACAACACTTTAGTTTGATGGGACTACATAAAAGTAAAAAGCTTTTACACAGCAAAGGAAACCACCAACAAAATGAAAAGACAACCTTCTGAATGGGAGAACATACTCTTTAATGATACATCTGATAAAGGGTTAATATCCAAAATTTATAAAGAAGTTATAAAACTCAACACCAAAAACCCAAACACTCTATTAAAAAATGGGCAAAGGATTTGAATAGGCACTTCTCCAAAGAGGACATAAAGATGGCCTATAGACATATAAGAAGATTCTCAATGCCACCAATCATCAGAAAAATGCAAATTTAAACCACAATGAGGTATCACATCACACATGCAGAGTGGCTATCAGCAATAAATCAACAAACAGCAAGTTTGGTGAGGATGTGGGGAAAAGGAAACCCGGACCCTCGGGCGCTGTTGGTGGAATGCAGATTGGTGCAGCCACTGTGGAGAGCAGTATGGAGTTACCTCAGAAAATTAAAAATAGAATTGCCTTATGACCAAATAATTCTGCTTCTGGGAACACATCCAAAGAAACCTGAAACACTAATTTAAAATAATATGTGCTCCCCTATGTTCATTGCAGCATTATTTACAATAGCCAAGATTTGGAAGCAATCCAAGTGTCCATCAACAGATTAGTAGATGAAAAAGCTGTGGTACATTTGTACAATGGAATACTACTTGGCTGTAAAAAAATAAGAAAAAATAAAAGAAGGAAATATTACCCTTTGCAACAGCATGGATGGACCTGGAGAGCATTATGCTAAGTGAAATCAGCCAGGCAGAGAAAAACAAGTACCATGTGATTTCACTCATATGTGGAAGCTAATGAACAAAATACATGATTAAACAAGACTCAGATAATAGACCAATGGCTGTCTGAGGTGAGGGAGGCTGCAATGTGGGGTGAAACAGGTGAAGGGCCTAAGCGACAAATAAAACCCAAAAGTCAAAAAATTCCCCCAAAAGTCATAAACACAGACAACAGTGTGGTGATTTCCAGAGGAAAAGAGGGATGGGAAGAGGTAGAAGTGGGTGTAGGGGATAAACGGTGCTGGAAGGAGATTTGACTTGGGGTGGTGAGCACACAATACAGTGTACAGATGGCGTATTATAGAACTGTACACCTGAAACTTATATAATTTTATTAACAAATGTCACCGCAATAAATTTAATAAAAAAGTAAAAAAATATTGTTATTGCTCAGAGACTTAAAATATACTTTGTGGATTCACCATAGAATACCTTCAAAAATTATGCTTATTCATGTATAGTTTAGGACCTAAAAATGGCACATTTCTTATTCTTCTTGCTCATCTTTTCTGTGATTGCTTTCACTTTACTTTCATATTTGCAATAAAATAGTACATCACCATTGCATCTCTTCTTATAAATCAGTGAGCTTTTAGAGATCAAAAATAGGAGAATGTTCTGTTATTTTCATTTTAACCATTTCCAGAGATCATTTATTTTCATAGGTCCGTCTTTGTGTATGATATCAGGTTATCTTGTATGGCATTCCTCTTGCTTGAAGAACTGCCTTTAACATTTCTTGTAGTACAGGCCTGCTGGTAACAAATTCTATCAGTTTTTATTTTTAAGTAAATTTTGTCTTCGTTTTTAAAAATTCTCACCTGAGGATATGTTCCTTTATTGATTTTACATAGAAGAACGGAGAGAGAAAAACACTGATTGGCTGCCTCCCCTACACGCCCCAACCAAGAGTCGAATCCACATCCTTTTGGTGCACAGGATGATGCTCCCATCAAGTGACCCACCCCAACGGGCCTTTTGTCTTTATTTTTGACAAATATTTAATGGAGTGTAAAGTTCTGGTTTGACAGTTATTTTCTTTCAGTACCTGAAAGATGTCACTGCATTGTCTTCTGGTTTGCATGGTTTCTAATAAAAAGCCTGCTATGTAATTCTTATCTTTGTTCCTCTGCACTTGATGTCTTATTTCTTAGGCCACCCTCAAAATTTT
>PVKM010024210.1:0-20654 GCA_004027735.1 Carollia perspicillata
ATATCAGAAAATTATATTTGCTTGTGACTTTGTGGGCTCCTAAGATATGTATGAGGGTGCTAGGGTTTGTTTCAGGTCCCTGAAATCTACTGAGCCAGACAAAGTGGGTGTTGAGGCAATGATACAAGGCATAATAGCTCAGCTAAATTCTTGACAGATGGGAATGTGCCTAGTGCATGGACCAATCTATGGTTAACTTGTACCAAGAGAATATGTGCCCTCCATCTGGCTTCCAGCCCTTCTGTAATGGGGGCAAGATCAAATACCCATGAAGATAAAGCAATATATATTTAAAGAACCTAATGTGAGTATATACATAGAGGTAATACATACAAAGTCTGTCCAGGAGGTATCCAGCCATGTAATATGAAAAATAGAGACATTTATTGAAGAAGATACAGGATACAAGACACATTAATCAAAGGACAATGATGCCTCAGTCCCCTTCAAAACAGGCAACTTGGGACTTCACACAGTTCTCCCAATAGCCATCAGCTGCCTGTCATATTTTCATGAATCTCACTGATGTTCTGAAATCTCTTTCCTTTCAAAGCTGATTTTAGTTTTGGGAAAAGCCAGAAGTCACAGGGTGCCAAATCTGGGCTTTAGAGGAGCTGAGTCAGCTGGATGATGTAATGTTTTTCAAAAAGAACTCTGCCCAAGACATGATACATGAGCAGGCACATTGTTGTAATGAAGCTTTCAATCACCAGTTGCCCATAGTTGCAGCCTTCTAAATCATCTGAGTAGTTTCCACAGAGGAATGTTCAAGTTTAATGCAAAATTTGATGCGGATTCCTAGCTCCATTCTCGCAGTCATTCTGAATGCATCAGCCACACAGTACACATGCTTACTCAACAGTGTCTATGACCCCCACTGACTCGTCCACTGAAGTTGTCAATGTTCATGCTTGTGCATTCCAGTCCACTCTCCCTGGCTGCCAGGTTGCACCGATGTTGTGCAAACTATTCTTACTATATTAACAATGGCTCAGCTCTTTCTAGACAGACTTCATATACCTCTTTAAATATAGGAAAGAGGGATGCAAAGGTTTTGTTAAAGTTTGTATGATGTGTGAGTAGGTGGAGAGGCCTTGAATTAAGAAAGATTAAGTTTGGGGCAAGACAGAGTTTCATTTAGGGATTCATATGTCATTTTGTAACTTGAACAGGAGTTCTTAAGGAACCCATTAGGTCTTTCAATTAAACCAGCTGCCTCGGACCAATCAGGGAAATGAAGGTTTTATTGAATACCTTTTTTAAATATCCCAGCATTGTATAGTCTGAGACATGAAATGTGTCTGTTGATCACAATCAGTAATGTCTAGAACTCTGAAGGGGATAAATAGTGTCTGGTGAGACCTTACAGTATAGCTTCATGTATACAGAGACATGTGTGACTTTGATTTATATTTTGGGCAACTATGAGGCAAGAGATTCCTGAGGTCTTTACCCAAAGGAACCAACTTTTGTAGAGTTAGGTAGATAGTTGTAACAACATGAGTATGAAGCCATATGCTGACAAGAGCATCCAGTGTCACAATGACTGCTTGCAATTTTGTCAATTGTGTTGACCTTTGGATCCTCCACTTTGTCAGAGTTATCCTGGTTAAGTGATGGAAGGCAACAGCATTCCACTTAGCTCCATGTTTATAATGGCTGCAATCCTGTCCTTACAGCCTATGAGCTCTCATTCCTATGTACTCAGTTAATCCCAAGGTACCCCAGGCATTGAAGGTGTTTGGGAGAGTGGTGGTTCCTCCTGTACGGTAGTGTCTAGCAAGGGACTGAGGACAGGGGAGGCCATCCTCTCTTGTAGTTGGAATATGTCAGTGGACACACATTTGGCTCGATCCTTAATCAGATCAGGAAGGCCTCAATAGCTCAGTGATAAGCTTATGGATTGTTGCTTTCATGATCAAGTAAGTGAAGAGAGTCACAGGCTCAGAGTCTCTGAGAGCCTTTATTTTCAGGAGAGGCCAATAGGTGGTCATATATTTTCACTCTTATTATTTATAGCACAGGAATGAAAAGGCAAGTATTTTTTTAAATCAAAAGACCATGGGCAAGATATACCATCATAGGTGGTCCAGAGGTTCTAGGAGGCATGCAAGGAGATTTACCAAAGGCTCTGCAATAAAGGAATCTCTGAGAGCATTAAATGAAATACCTATTGATTTTAATATCTTTTGTTGGAAGGAGCTCCATTTAAGGTGGGCTGATTTGTAAGTAGCAAGATCAGTAAGATTAGGTAGAATTTGCAAATGAGGAATAGATTGTCCCCAGAGCCCAAAGAGGATTTAAGAATGTTGAATTGATATGTCCATAACAACTGTGTTCAATGCAATCCCTTGGAAGAAGATGTTATCAGTGTAATGTTACACCTAGATTCCTGGAGAAAGATGGATATAGTTCCTATCTTGTCTGTAAAGGCAGTGCATAATAGGTGTGCAGAGGCACCCCTGTGCAGCCTCATCAAAGTGCATTGTGCACCTTTGCAGATGAAGGCAAATTGTGACTGAGAGGCTATTGAAACAGGCACTGACTAGAATATATTAGCCAAGTTTATAACAACAAAATATATACTGGTTGCTGATTGAGTGGAATTAGTAATTTCAACAATGTTGGGTTTTGTTTGTTTGGTAGGGTTGCTATACCAAAGTACACAGACTACATAGCTTAAACAATAGGATTTTATTTTCTCACAATTTTGTAGGTTAGAAATTCATGATAAAAGTCTTGGTAAGGCTGGTTTCATTCTGAGGGCTATCTCCTTGGCTTGTAGACGGTTGTCTTCTTCTTCTGTCTTCACATGGTCTTTCCCCTGTACATTCTCCATCTTATTCTCCCCTTCTTATAAGTATGCCAGTCATCTTTTGAATTAGGGCCTATCCAAATGCACATGACTTCATTTTGCCTCTTCAAAAAGCTTATCTCCAAATATAGTCATATTCTAAGGTACTGGAGGGTAGGACTATAACAGGAAATTTCGGGGAGACACAACTCAGTCTATAACATGGGTTTGAGCAGAGCCTTAATGCATGGGACCACATCTTAAAGATTTCAGGAATTTACCATGAGGTGCCATTTATTTCTTCCAGTTTTAAGGACAGGCAAAACCAAGCTGTCAAGTGAATATTCAGTGGAGAAAATTGCCCCTTTAGCCATTAGGTCTTAAATAAAAATAATCATATAGTAAATCTTACTTAACAAGTTTAGAACCACTGTTGTAGAGGCACAAGAACCAGTAAGTATCTTTTTATGCTTTTTATCTTTTCCTTATTTAAATTATTTTGGTAAATTTTGGATTTTCAATTCAGTCAAATTATGAAAATTCTTAGATAGATAGATACAGAGATGTAATGTGTATGTGTGAATACATGTATATGAAGAAAATATTTAAAAGATTATTTAAAAGATTTTTTAAGGTTTTTAAATTTAATTTTAGATATAAGGTAAGGGAAGGAGAGATAGAGGAAGTGAAACATCAGTGTGTGAGAGAAACTATGATCTGTTGCCTCTCATATGCCCCCAACTCGGGACCTGGTTTGCAACCCAGGCATGTACCCTGACTGTGAATTGAACTGGTGAACTTTCGGTGTGTGGGATGATATCCAACCCACTGATCCACAGCAGTCAGGATGAGAAAAATATTTTTAAATTTATATTTAATTGTCCCTCCCTTGTATTCAGGGCATTTTTTCCTTACATTTTAAACAAACCAACAAACAAAAAACTATTTTATAAAACCTTACATTATTGATATTTTTAAAAGGTGATTTTATATGAAGAAAGGTGGCCTGATGAAGCATGTCATTGTAAATGTAATAGTTAATATAATACATAATTTGGTAAAAGTGTATTTAGATGAAGTTGCTACTTTGGTCTGTTCAATCTTCACAGTTAACATTGTCCTTGCCTATATGTTCATCCAGTCTGATAAAAAATGAATTGGCAGTTGATTTTCAATGTATAATTAATGTACATGAAACTCCGACTAGACATGTTAACAAATGGATACCAGAAGATAAAGAAAATGTTGCAATAGAAAGTGACTTAGCCATATATATATATATTTATTATATATGAATGTATATTATATATAATAAGAATATATACGCACATATACATATTTACAAAATTCTTTACAAAAGAAGAAAATGGTCACAGGTAGTTATAAGGACTTACACAAACTCAGAGAATTTATAAATGCCACACTCAGGATTTGAAACCATCTCTGTTGGTCTCCAGACTTATCTTCACTTACACACTATTAAAAAGTGTTCTTCAGGCTTTGTGAGCCAAGCTTCTTTAATCAAAACTAGTTAATTTTAAGCAAATTCTTAATCTCTGGAAATTAGATATTATTCATTGTCATCCAGGTGCAATTTTCTAACATTATTCTGAGGTTTATACTAAAGATATAAAAACCCTTGAAAAGTGTCGAATATTGAAATCAAACTGCTATATTTGGAAATAATATCAAATCTTAAACATAAGGATTGCATCTTATTTTATTGAGGCAAGTTTTAAGAAAACGGTAGAACCATCTGGGAAAGGTTCATAACATAGCTTTGCAAGTTTGGTTTATCAATGTTAAACAATTTCAATCAGTTTGAGGTTATACTTATATATCTGATGTACATCATGTTTTATGCAATACTTTATCTATCCAAGTATATGCCTTTAAAATATATATATTATACTTTAAATTTATTAGGCTGTGAGTATGTATTTATACATATTTTATAAAAGTCAATATAATTTCTATTCAGGCCACTCTCAATATCTTCTTTTGTAATATCTTTAATGTCAGAAATAATAGCATTTTAACAACCTTTTTTTTCTTCTATTCTGTCCAATTGATCTCTGTTACTCATTGGCTTGTAGGAGAACAACATGGGTTTCTGTTCCTAAATAATATGATTCCACTCAAAGTGATGCATTTGGGCTCCTAGTCAGAAGTGAAGCACAGCATGAGGATTGGAATATCAGATTGTGAACTCTGCCTGGGATCCATGAAGATGTGCTTTTTAAATAGATATGTAACAGTGTCAATAATAAATGTTCCAAATAAATAAAGAAATAATATAAAATAAAAAGACCCTAAACTGTAAAACTCCTATAAGAAAAATAATAGAAAATTTCTGTGACATTTGTTTTGACAACAATTTCTTTTTATTTGACAACATAGCACAGATAACAAAAGCAAAAACAAATAAGTAGAAAGCAACTTTGTTCAAAATCCCTTTTCTCTCCTCTGTATTATAAATATCCCTGCTAATTTAAGAATAGAAGGGGGTCTTAAAGGAACATGTATAAAGGACTCATGGACAAGGTGGGGTAGGACTGAGGGAGGGAGGTGGGGGTTAGTGGGGCAGGGGAGAGAGGTGGGAAAAAATGGAGACAACTGTACTTGAACAATAATGAAAAAAACACATGACTGTAATGAAAAAGGAAACATTATTCAGCTTCTTTTTTAAATGAAGGAATATGAAAACAAAAGTCTGATTGAACGAAAGCATACTCAATTTGGTTTTCCGTGTCCAGGCTAAAAAGTTCTGGGGGTCAGAGAGACTAGATGGTAATAGCATGGTCAGTACCTAAGTCGTTTTAGGGCATTAGCTGTTGAAAGAATGTTTTTCTTTATGATTTCAGCTATTCAAGTGCAGCTGGAATGCCAGGAGGACAAACAAGATCTGGAGTGGCATCGAAGCCAGATCTACCCAGACAAATTGACCACAGAATGAATCGCTTTGGGTCATTTATCCAGAGAATATTTGTGGTGCAGAGAGAGAAATACAGCTAAGTGCTTCAAGTTTAAAAGCGTATATTCTTAGTAAGATTTTTAATTATCAATTTTCTGGAACGACAAATCATATCTCTCCTTAGATCATCAACACAATTATTTTTTATTTGATTGTGTCATCTACTAGTAAAAAGGCATATAAAAGAAGTCTACCATGAATTTATAATAAGGAGTCAGTGGAATGGGGGATGGGGAGGAAGGAATTATTCTCCTCAAAGCAGGAAGCCTAGAGCTGTGAGTTTCCCTAAAACTAGGGAAGTTATTAACTTCCAAGTGTTTTCTACTGGCCATACAAAGTTCTTTAGATGTGGCTAGTATAATATATCTTTATGTGTTTTTTTCATTTTAATGAAACTATAGATTTCGTCCATTAAAATGTATTACAAGTGTTATAACAATGTATTATTTGTTGTTATAATCTTATATTTATTGTTGTAACTTTTTAAATAAATCATTCTGTATCTTATCACCTGTGAAATAGACTCCAGTTTACTTTTGGCTTGAACCAGAAGCAGATGATAAGGGGGTATGATATATTATAGAGAAAGAACTCTAACTTAAGAGTTAGAAAACAATACTATCCTTAATTCTTAAAGTAGATACTATTGGCTTTATGATTTAGGTCTTGAGGACTTTATTTTCCTTTATAAAAAGTGAGGGTGCATGACAAAAACATTTTTCTGGGAGAAAGCGGTATAAGGGGACAAAAGGGTAATGGGAAATAATACAACGAAGATTAAATAGGCCTGGCTGGTGTGGCTCAGTGAATTGAGGCTGATCTGTGAACCAAAGAGTGACGGGTTCAATTCCCAGTGGGGCAGGTGCCTGGGTTGCAGGCCAGGCCCTTAGTTGGGGGCATGGGAGAGGCAACCACACATTGTTGTTTCTGTCCTTCTCTCTCTGCCTCCCTTCCCCCTCTCTAAAAATAAATAAAAAAATAAAATCTTTTTTAAAAAGAACTTTTTAAAAAAGATTAAATAAAATATAAAAATAAAAAAAACAAAATAAAATTGTTATGAGCATTAATATGCTGTGAATCCATGAACCTTCTCTTCTTTCCATATCTCACTTGTGGAGTTCAACTGAGAAACTTGATCAAGATTGTATTCTATCTGCACCCTTCAATTCTAGGGATTGGCCCTGTGGGAGACAGAATAATATGCCCTTTTTCTAATTTCAAGCCCTAGGAATAGGTTTGTTACAAGGGAAAAAGGAGTAAAGTTTGTAGATGAAATTAGGATCACTAACGTACTCACTAATAAAATATAAAAAATAATTTTGATTATTGGGATGGCCAGTCTAATCACACGAGTTCTTAAAAATAGAAAAGTACGACAGAAGACTGGGCCAGAGATATGAGACTAAAAAAAGAGGGGGCAATCCAAGCATAAAAGCTACTCAGAAAGAGGAGAATCTTGCTTTAACCTATATTTAACTCATTTATTAGATTAACCAAAGTTCTGCAGTTCCTTTTCTCTTACCATTTGCATTATTTATTTATCGATTAATCAGTTTTAGTTTGCAGATTCTGAACTCATCTACAACCAAAAATATGGCTTGCCCTCATGGGGAAAAATTAAGGCATTGGTTTATGTTGACATGATCACACAAGTATAAATGTATTGAATACATGGTGTTAAATGACATAATGGCATGTGTTGGCAGATATTGGGGTTTATAGAAGATTGGAGTCCAAGCTAGTCTAGGTTGTGAGGAAAGTATTCTTTGAAGAAGCAAGATAAAGCATAGTGCATAAAGGATAAGAAGTGAAAGGTGCATAGGGCTTAAATATGATAAAATGTATTACACAATTATAATGGTGCTATCATGTTATCTGCCTTTATTTATTTTAAACCATTTACTCTATTTCTACCACAATGAAATACTCTGGCAGACCCTGAAAATATAAAAACGAGTTAGACAAAATCCCTCACACTTAAGTGAATTCATCCTCTCATGAATCATTTGCCACAAAAAAAGAGGTATTTGTGCCTCTCATCCTCACAATTCTCCTCATTTTGTGTTCCTTCTCTTGCATGAGGGAAAATTGCAAATACTTGTTTCACTATCAAATGATATGATGATTTCCTGAATATTTTATTATTTACAGTTTTCTAATCTCTTCTGATGCTCAGAGGGCATTGAACATTTTTGGCAAGTTTTTAGCACTGTTTTAGCCAAGTCACTCATCATTGGTACTGTGATGGCTGAACAGAAGTAGAGCACTCTCTTTGCAGCTGATTTTTTTCAGGTGTGCTCTTTATAGCAGCCCTAATGGGCAGACAGTTCACTGAATCTCTAGCTGTTGGCATATGGCATCCATGAGGACAAGGCAGCCCAAACAGCCCATCAGATTAACCATGTAATAGACCCAGAAGCTGCTTTAAAGCTGTAAAACAAAATTGCTTATAGGGTCTGCCAGCACGCCAGATGCTGCTATTGGAAGAAATGTCTTCCAGTGCTTAGCATCTGGGTCTCATGGTTGCCAGGAAAAAAAGAGAAAAAGAATTGGCAATTCGCTATCAATAAGATTGCTTTTGCAATATAAGAACTTTTGTATTTTTATAATGTCGACTGTGTTGTGTTACAGCAAAGGATAAAATTAGTTATCTCCCATGTATACCACTGTTAACCCACACCCTTTATCTTTAAGCAGCTGGTTGGTTATTATCTAAATAAATTAGAGCAGCAAGCATTTTGAATCTGAATGTGAATTTTCAGGATGTTTCCAATATGCTTATGTTATTTATATTTTGCATAATAAGATTCTTGACAACTGAATAGAAATTTTATGTTTAAACAAGGTAAGAGATACTTTTTTTCATATTAGCACACACAAGTTTGCTTCTTGACTGTCAATAATATAATTAAATATTATAACTAAATGTATAACATCCAAATGTCAAACAACTGTTTTTCAGTGGAAATGTTTTCTAAGCCAAATAAACAATTAATTTGACTAATTGAATTTAGAGCTAATTGGATTTATCCTTTAAGTCAAAACACAAGGTGAGTCATTTATTGTCGGTCATATAACTTATCAATATTGCCTAAACTCTGAAGAAATATACCTAGTATATTTAGATTTTTAAAAAATTTATATATGAGAAGTAAAAATGTGCTACTGACTGATCATAAATGCTAAACTGTTTTACTTGACTCAGGAGATTCTTTCTGTACTGCTGAAAACAAATTCACTGAACAGAGATACTCAATCACGTTAATATATGATGATGTCAAAAACCCATTACTTCTCCAAATTAGCTATAATGGTTAATTATACAGCCTAATTTTGTTCAAAAAAACTACAAATTTAAAATATTTTTAAATCCAAATACCTGATCTTATATTACAAATACATTCAATAGCCAACTCAGGTAAGCATGAATATATTATAACTTTTAGTCAGTAATATAACATAGGGCAGTAATAATTAAACTATAGTGATTTGGCTATTATATTATACTATAAACACATTGATTATTTTGGAGAAAGACAATGCTAATTACCTCTTGATATGTCATGCTGAAACATTTTGTCAATTTTCTGGAGGAAAATAAATTGCAAGGGAGAATATTGTGGAATTTGAATTATTTCCATTAAACTTTTCCTAAATTATTTGATTCTAAAAATAACAATATTTATTGTTAAATATTTTGGAGAATTATGTGGCTTTATGTAGCCAATTTAAAAATGCATAACTTTAGCCTGCCAGTGTGGCTCAGTTGGTTAGTCGTCAGCCTGCAAACCAAAGTGTTCTAGGTTTGGTTCCCGGTCAGGACATTTCCTGGATTTCATGTTCTGTCCCCCCATAAGGGTGCCTACAGAAGGCAGCCAATCAATGTTTCTCTTCCTCTCTTCCTACTTCCCTTGATCTCTCTCTGAAATAAAAAATAAAAAAAATCAAAAATGTGCAACTTTAGGTGCAAGAATTATAGTTAAAGCAATCCAAACTCTATGTTTTCACATGAGCAAAATTTGTGTGTGTGTGTGTGTGTGTGTATAAGGAATTCATGGTAATGTTTCAGAAAAAATTGAAATGATTTAAACGTTTATCAATGGAGGATGGGTTAATAAATTAAATTAATCATATCACACAGGGAATTGTGCTTTGGGTAAAAAGAATGAGAGAGTTTTGTTTATAATGGAACAGGAAAGCATTGTTATATTATACTACTAAGAAAAAAAGCAATATACACAAACTCTCTAGAATATATCCTGATTTGTATAACTATTAAAACTCAAACCTAAATATTCGTGCCTCCATGCTCATTTATATACAACGGTGTCTCTAGAGAAGGCAATACAGTAGGTGGTGCTGAGAGCCCATAACTTTGTACCCAGTGTGTTTCTGAAGGGTTTCCTTGGTTTGAATAAGCATATATTTCTACACTAGTAGTATAATTATGATGGGTGGTTTTATACATTAAATTTTGAAGTAAAAGTCCACCTACCAATTTAATTCATTTGCCCATTTACTTATTGACTAAACCTGTATACCTGCTTTGTTGGAGGCATCATGGGTGTGGCCCATGCATTCGTCCTGTGGCGTTATGAAGTCTGGAGTGATAATGAGCATGTACACTACCAAAAACAATTGGAAAGTACTACAGAGGAAGGTATTAGAACCTTCTGGCACACATGAAAATGATTAATGCTACTTAAATAAATTAAAGAAAGCTTTCCAGAGGAATAGAATTGCAAGAGAAGCCTTATGGATAAATAGAAACTATACCAGGCAGTTAGAGGGCATATATCAATATAGAAGGTCAACCAAATAGAGAGAGAAATCAGGATTTAAATGATGAGCTACGTGATGAGGCCCAGGGTTTACCTGGCAAGGTCGGAAAGGCCACACTATAAAGATCCTTGTAGGCCTTGCTGAGTTATCCTATCTTGTCTTTTTATAAATAATGGAGTTCCATTAGGAATTATAGAAACATTAAGTTTACATTATTAGAAAGATTGCTATCTTGATAGTTTGAAAAATAGATTAGAGTAGCTTCAAATAGAGAAGGATAGATTTAAAAGGCTGATAAAAAGATATCATCCAGGAGGATACTTTAATAGTCATCACGTCAATAGTCATTATATTTGTGTGTCTGTTTTTGTTTGTGTCAATTTTGTGTTAATTTTATAAACAAATAAATATTTATAAATAATGTGTTAAATTATATAGGTTAGTGTATATGTGTACATACATATGCACATACATACCTACATACACACACACATATATATACACACACACACATTCATATATATATCTCACTGGGTGTCCAACCTGAGGCCCATAGGCTTCATGCAGATCAGGATGGCTATGAATGCAGCCCAACACAAAACTGTAAATTTACTTAAAGTATTATGAGAATTTTTGTGATTATGCATCACAATGTATTTAATGTGTGGCCCAAGACAACTCTTCTTCCGGTGTGGCCCAGAGATGACAAAAGGTTGGACATGCCTCACTGTATATAGTCTTCATTAAGTAGCACTTGGAGAGAATAAGAAAGGAAAGAAGAGTGGACAGGAAGGCTAAGGGAGCTCGGAAGGAAAGAAACATGAAATTAGAGGGTTAAAGAAAGATGGGTCACTAATGAATCTTAATCTGGGTTTTGTTCTGTTTTTTCAAGTTGAGTTATTTAATAGTAAACTCTAATCTAGGGAACTGGACAAGGGAAAAATAGCTTTATTATACTATAGATAGTACTAAGCTGTATATGCTGAAATATCTATATGCATATACTGAAATAGATATATATATATATATATATATATGATTTGAGTTTTACAATATTGTGGCTAATTAGACCAATGAGAGGAAACTATCACAACTATTGGAACAATATGAACAATAAATAAACTATGGAAATATAAGACAAATAGATGTAGTTTTTATGACATATCACAACATCACAATAGCTATAAATTTATCAATTTTAAGTAACATTTTTAAAGTAGGTTTAGCTCACTAAGTAAATTATTTATTGGTATGTAGAAAGAAGTTTATGAAATATCTTTATTTCTTTCAGTATCATTACCAACTACTCTACAAAGTAATAGTAAAAACTATACAGTATACAGAAATGTATATGAATTTGAATTTGTGATCATCATCAGCTAAAGCTATGCTGCCCAATACAATAGTCGCTAGCTATTTATGACTATGTAATATGATGTCATATTATTCAAAATTAAGTTAAACTGAATATTTAGTTCCTCTTTTGCACTAACTACATCAGTTTGAGCTGTGTGGGCCCATTTATACACAGAAATTTTTTTCAATAAATACTATAGATTTATTTTCTCTTGTTTATAATTTTAATAACATTTTATTTCTCTAGATACTTTATAGTAAAACTACAGTACCTAATACAAAATACATATAAAATATATGATACCTGTTTATATTATCAGTTAGGTTTCTAGTGATCTATAGGAGTTTAGCAATTAAGTTTTGGGAGAGTCAAAAGTTATGTGTAGATTTTCAACTGTGCAGGGGGTCAGCACTTCTAACCAGGTAAACCATACACTCAAGGGTCAACTGTACATTTCAAGTATCCAATTGCCATATATAACTCATGGAGATATTATTGGACAGTGCAGTGGGACATTTTCATCATTGTACTATTTCCATGTTGAACAGTAGTGGACTAAAGTGTTCATTAGGTATTAAATGTAATAGAATATAGATTACTTAAAGACTGTTATAAATTAAAAAAAAGCTTATTTCAAGTGCAAAAGAAATCTCCAGAAGAAAAATTAATATTTTTCTTAAAGAGTCAGATATTTAAGAGCAAAATTATAACTTAATCTGGTAAATGGGATTTACTTAAACTAATTATAGAAAAAACTTGGATTAAAGAAGTAAATGTACCATAAACCCATTTGAAAATAGACTTGGAGACCTCAGGTAACAGAGGAATAATTGGAAGCTACACAAATCTCCTCCCAGCAAAATCTAGAACTACAGCTACATTATGGAGAAATCATCCTGAATAATCAATGGACTACTAGCTAGGGAGAAGCCAAGGAGAGATGAAAGAAACCACTTCACCACAGTGACATTAGTAGAGAATGAGGAGGAGGCACAAGAGGGCTCGCTGAGCTCCCATGAGGGGGAACTGAAGTTCTGGAGGATTATTTCAGCAGCTAGGGATTCTGCCTGAAAAATGTGGGCCTAAAGCCACAAGCTGGGCTCCCCAGCCTACATAACCAAAACCAAGAAAGCAACCCAGATAACATCCAGCTATGAAAAGCAGCAGGGTTTCTGTATGCCAAGGAAATATGGCTGGAGATGCAGATAGCCTCTTAAGGCCAACAAACAAAATTTCATTTGCAGCCACTTACCTTGGCCTCTGGCAGAAGGAGGGCAAAGTGAGCTAGAGACACATGAGGAGAGTCTGGGGTTGGTGGCTCTGAGATCTATAGGAACAACTGCAAGGACCCCTGGGCTGAGACATTCCCCATAGTGCTGGAGCCATCTTTCTCATGCAGAGCACTCCCCTCCAAGGGGCATCAGCCTGAGGGGAAGCAATAGTCCCACACACAGAAATTATTCAGCCCCACTCTGTGATGCTTAAGCTGGCCTACTGAGTGCAGTTTGAGGCTATATTATCTTTCAAGTTTAATAGCTAAGGTAGATCTCTGGGAACTCTGAGACTTCAGCTGAGCATCACCCAGGCCTGGTGCTGGAAAAGCCAGGCATGGTGTGCAGCCTGTTTTTCTGCATATAAACAGGTCCAACAGAGGGAGCCACATGTTAACTCTGAACAGGTTGCCCAGGGCCAGTTACAAGCAGCATTTGACAAAAAGTCTGCACCAGAGTCTTTGCAGATCTACCTAAAACATAGAAACAAATACAAAGAAGCAGCCAAAATGGAAAAAAAATAAATAAACACCAACTGAAGAACTAGATGAATTGAAGGCATGCAATTTAATAGATAGAGAGTTTACAGAATTGGTTATAAGGACAGAACAGCATGAGAAAAGAAATAGAAATCATAAAAAAGGACCAGTCAGAAGTAAAAAATGCAATATCCGAAATAAATAATACGCTGGAAGGAATAAAGTGTAGGTTATAGGAAGTAAAGGACCTAATTAGTGATTTGGAAGACAAGGTAGAAAAAAACACACAGGCAGAACAGCAAAAAGAAGAATTAAAAGAATAACGAGAGCTTGAGAAATCTTTGGGACAACATGAAGCATAACATCATCAACATCATGAAGATACCAGAAGAAACTGAGCAAAAGATCGAGAATCTACCTGAAGAAATAGTAACTGAGAATTTCCCTAATCTGGTGAAAGAAAATGATACACAAGTTCAGGTAGCTCATAGAGTCCCAAATATTTTGGACCGAAAGAGGCCTACATGAAGACACATCATGATTAAAATGGCAAAGCTTAAAGACAAGGAGTGAATCCTAAAAACCAAAAGAGAAAACAAGGTAGTTATATACAAAAGTACCAATTAGACTGTCATCAAGTTTATCAACAGAAACATTTCAGAATAGAAAGGAGCAATGTAAAGTATTCAAGGTGATGAAAAGCAAGAATCTACAACCAAGGTTACTTTAACCAGCAAGGCTGTCATTTAAAACTGAAGGAGAAAGAATGAAATTCCCGGACAAGGAAAAGCAAAAGGAGTTTGTTAATACCATACCAGTACTGCAACAAATGCTAAAAGGCTTGCTTTAAAAAGAAAAGAAGAAAAAGTGAAAGAAAAAAAAGGGGACAATAATCTAACAATAAAATGGCACTAAATACGTATCTATCATAATCATTTAAATGTAAATGACTTAAGTGCACCAGTGAAAAGACATATCATTAAAGACATATTATTAACTTCATTATTATATGCTCCAGTTATAGAACATATAATAATGAAGTTAATGTTAATTATTTAGTCATTATTCATCAAACAGTTCTCAGTCTAAGAAGTTAAATGCAAATATGAAAGCAGAAAGGGCACAGATTTTTCAGACTGAAGAAACGGTTGTGGATTTGAACTAAGATCACAAATTGTTGGTCTGCAAACCAAATATTATATATATTAGCCAATTTTAAGTATCAAATATCTTATAAAAGTCCAAAATTTTAACTAATCAGGATATCCAAACACACTAGGTTTTACCGAATATAAAACCTCATATAGGATCTGTCGTCTTGGAAGGAGTCTGTCTTCCTCTCCTTCCCAGAACCACAGGCTTCGTGACCGCCAGGGGAAGGGCTCTGCACCTTCCTGCACACTCCACCCTGCAAACTTCTGCCCTCAGGAAAGGGAGGCAGACTCTGGTGTCTCAACATTTAGTTCTCTTCTTTCTTCCAAGCCTCTGTGTTTTCTACTCTTTCCTCTGAGAAGTAAAATGTAACACAACACCCGCTGAGGGCAAAACCTATTTCTGCTTTTCCCCACATTTTCTGCAATTGGTAAGAGTGAAAGAGCTCCAACCCAAGAAACAGTAGTATCTCTTTCCTCAAATCTCCTAGATTTTTCAGGAAACCAAATGGTCTTTTTATGCTTGATCATGGGCATGCAGTAAACATCTTTTGTAGTATGTACATTTAAGGATAAATAATGCATTTTATGAAATGCCAGAATAATGAAATTATGAAAGATGATAATGTTTTAAAGGGCTTCAGGTTAAAGTACAGTGACCTAATCTCAAATAATATCAAGTTAAACAACCCTATAAGATATATTTTACTCTTCATTTTAATTGTTTTCATTTACAAATTGTTTCTTTTATTTTGTTCACATTCACTATTATATATTATGATTTTTCTACGTACCAGAGACCACCTTTAACAATGCAAGAGATATATAGTTGTATAAAAGTACATATGCCATTTGGCAATATAAATCAAATCACATTGTTGTATATCTGAAACTGATGTAATGTTATATGTCAGTTATACCCCAATTTAATAATTGGCCAGAACAGGAGTATTTACTCCATTTACTCAGAAAATAGTACAACTCAGGATCTGTGCTCCTCCCCCTCACTGCCAGACTGACTGTTAAATGCTTCCCAGCACAACTGATAAGAAGACACAGCTCATGGAAACACTATAAAATGAGACAGACATTTAACATGATTGTAGCATATGTTCTTAGGAATAACTATTTTACTTTATGACGACAATTTTCTCTATTTTATTGTAAACAAGCTTCAGAAATTTCACCTTGATAAACAACATATTCATTTGTATGTACCAAACATATACCAATGCAAGTATGGACAGGGAGGAAAGCTTATTTTAATATTACTCACATGGTTTGGTATAAGCAACATAAGAAAACAGATTGTTTTAAAAAGACAAATGTACATGAATATGTCCTTAGAAAAATGTTAGGATGGTGCAAAAATCAGAGAGACGCAAATTAAAACTGCAATAAGACACCACTTTACACGGGTCAGATGGCCATCACAAATAAATCCACAAACAACCAGTGCTGGCAAGGTTGTGCAGAAAAGGGAACCCTGGGACACTGTTGGTGGGAATGCAGACTGGAGCAGCCACTGTGGGAAACAGTATGGGATTTCCTCAGAAAACTAACAATAAAACTGCCTTTTTGACCCAGCAATTCCACTGATAGGATTACGTCCTGAGAATGCTGAAGCACCAATTCAAACACCTATGCACCCCACCATTCATAGCAGCATTATTAACAATAGCCAAGTGCTGGAAACAGTCTAAATGCCCATCAGTAAATGAATGGATCAAATACTGTGGTACATTTGTACAATGGAATACTATGTCGCAGAAAGATAAAAAGGAACTCCTACCCTTCACAATAGCATGGATTATGACTGGAGAGTATTATGCTAAGTGAAATAAGCCAGGCTGTGAAAAACAAATACCATATGATCTCACCTGTAAGGGGAACCTAATCAACAAAACAAAAAAGAGGGCAAAATATAACCAGAGACATGGAAATAAAGAACAAACTGGCAGTAACCAGAGGGGTGGGGAGAGGGGGATAACAGGGAAAGAAGAGGAAGGGTCATCAAGCAACACGTAAAATTACCCATAGACAAAGACAACAAGTGGGGGAGGATTGGATGTGGGAGTTGGGGGTGGGTAGGCCAGGAGGAGATTAATGGGAGGGGGGAATGGGATAATTGTAAATGAACAACATTTAAAAAAATCATTCTATGAGGACTCAGGCCAACACTACAAATCAAGAGCCTAAATAATATTGTTTAATACAGAGTAAGAAAATGAAACGAATGCTTTATTTCTAAATAAACATGTTTTCTATAACATAAATAAAATAAAGTGTTGATACATTAAATGGCAATAGAGTCAGGAATACTAAATAAGAGATTACCTTGTCTTTAGGCTTTGCATTTTAGAATGGTACAATCTTGCTAAAATTTAATAATTAAAAAAACCTAGAATACTAATATTTATGGAGGAAAAGACTAAAGACGAAAGAACAATATATTGTTTCAAATACTAATATGACATTGGTTAGGAGCATTAAAATTATATTTTAATTATTTAATATTTGTCAACATGGAACTCTCTTATATTCATGACCAAACATACTCTGAGAATGTGTGATTAACTCTCTGCTACAGCTCCAAAATAGCCTGCTTGAAAAGATGCTGAGATTGATTACAAGTCTGCAAACCAATATCCTCCTGCATCAAAATTCAAGTGCATTATCATAGCACGGAGGGTGTTACGGCAGATGTCATCCAACTGCTCCGTGGCTGCATGATCGATGTTGCGAATGGTGACTGATGCAATGGACATGCCATGGCACCTAAAACAGAGTGCTCTGTGTATGTCATGGGAAGAGGGGTATTCATATTTGAATGAGAAAATGAAAGCAAAATTATAGGACTTGAAAGATAGTTCGCCATAGAAAAGGGATGAAGTACATAATGAATGTAACAGCTGTTTGTGGGGAGGAACAATATAGTACCAGCAAGAAAACAGTGCTGTGAAAAAACAGGGGTAGGGTTGCTTCACTAAGTAAAAAATGTATGTGGCTTTCTCTTTCCAACTGTTTATATTTTACTTGTTTCATTACAAGTGTAACAGTGGGGGTGGAAAGTGGTGTTGAGTGTAAATGTCCTCTTGTTTAACAGTAATGACATTTTTATCTGTGACACTTCACTAGTGGAAGAATGAGGTAGGAGATATTGAAGGACATAAGGCTAAAAGGTAAATTGCATCTGGTGTGCAATTTTGAACCAAATCTTATCTAAAATATGTGATTTTCAGCTTTGAATAGTATAGGTAGAGGAAGAAAGTCATCAGAAAGCTGTTGATATTAATTTTGTATATTCAGGTTTTGTGTATATAAGGTTTTAAGAAAACCTTATTTTGAAATATAAGACTATTTTTTTCTTGCAAATTAGATCTACAAGGAAAGCCTTTTTAGAAAAGATTCATTAAGCAGTGAATATATATATAAATGTAAGTAATATTACACCAACCCCATGAGGCGAGAAACCTGATATACATTATTGAAAAGAGATGAGAGAAGAGGAACACGATCCCAAGGCACTTAATATAGTGACGGGTGATAAATGCAAATAAAGTTACTGCATAGACATTAAGCATTATTGATTGCATTCTTCCCAGTGCTTTTATTTTTTTCAATTAAGAAGTAGGTACTCATTCTTTTCATATAGTGATATAAAATATCCTTTCCTTCTCTATGCATCCATTTACAAACCATACACATAAGAGTACAGAAAATGTGCGACATGTCAGATTGCTAATTACATGATATGGTTAATTCTTGTGTAAAAAAAAAGAAAGCTCCTAAATTATAGAAGGAAAAGTAATCACCTACATTAAATAATAAAATTAACTTTTTCAGTTTAATTGTGTGCATGTTTATTGAAATATTTGAGAAAAAGTGAACACACCACATTCTAGGCCCTGTTACAAGCATGTTATGTATAAATGCGAGGCCCAGATTACACACTCACAAAATGACTATATGTGTTTAATATAAATGTTGTTATCCTTGATTTCCCAATAAGGAAATTAAAGGAAAGAAAGGTAAATAACTTTCCTGATGTTACACAGGAAGTTTGTGGCTGAATGGAGATTGCTGCTGTATAAACTGAGAATCATTAAAATTTTAAAAGCTTTTTTGAACAAACATTGATTTGAATCTGGCAGTTCCAAACCCAAAGTGGTTAGGAGCTCTCAGCCAGCAGGAGCGACAGGAGAGGTTTTGATAGATAAGATCGGTAAACATAGCAAGGAAATTACTTGATTGGCTACACGTTAAGTGGTTGTCTTATTTGAGAAAGCCTAGTTGGCTGTTTGTGGTATTTTTAAAATTGAATTTATTGAGGTGACATTGGTTAATAAAATTATGTAAGTTTCGGGAATACAATTTTATAATACAGTATCTGTTCGTTGCATTGTGTGTTCACCACCTCAAGTTTCTTTCCATCACCATTTATCCTTTCTTTACCGTCTTCTACCTTCCCTCACCCTCCCGCCCCTGTTATAATTACCATAAAGTTGTCTGTGTCTCTGCATTTTTTCTTTGCTTAATCCCTTCACTTTTTCATGCAGCCCCCAGTCCCTTCTCTTATTGCTGTAGGTCTGTTCTCCATATCTATGAGTCTGTTTTTGTTTTGTTTGTTAGTTTATTTTGTTCATTGGCTTCCACATATAAGTGAAATTATATGGTGTTTGTCTTTCTCTGACCAGCTTATTTCACTTAGTATACTCTCTTGGTCCATTCATGCTATCGCAAAAGGTGAGATGTCCTTCTCTTTTTATAGCTGAGTAATATTCCCTTGTGTAAATGTAGCACAGCTTTTTTTTTTTTTAATCCACTCATTTACTGATGGGCACTTCAGCTGTTTCCAGATATTGGCTGTTGTAAACAGTGCTGCAATTAACATACGGGAACACATATTCTTCTAAATTAATGCCTCAGGTTTCTTCGGGTACATTCCCAGAAGTTGAATTGCTCTGTCAAAAGGCTGCTCTATTTTTACTTTTTTGAGGTATCTCTCTACTGCTTTCTAGAGTGGCTGCACCAGTCTGCATTCCCACCAACAGTGCATGAGGGCTCCCCTTTCTCCACATCCTCACCAACACTTGTTGTTTATTGATTTATTGATGATAGCCATTCTAACAAGTGGAGGTGATATCTCACTGTGGTTTTAATTTGAATTTCTCTGAGGATTAGTAACATTGATCAACTTTTCATATATCTGTTGGCCATCTGTACATCCTCTTTGAAGAAGTAACCATTCAGGTCCTTTGCCCATTTCTTAATTGGGTTGTTTGGGGTTTTTTGGTGTTCAGTTTTATAACTTCCTTGTACATTTTGGATATTAAGCCCTTATCAGATGTATCAGCAAAAATGTTCTCACGTTTAGTAGGTTGTCTTTTCATTTTGTTGCTTGCTTATTTTGCTGTGCAAGAACATTTAATCTGATATAGTCCCATTTGTGTATTTCTTCTTTTTAGGTGATGTATCAGAAAAATATTGCTGTAAGAAACATCTGAGATTTTACTATGTTTTCTTCTTCTAGGATTTTTATGATTTCAAGTGTAACATTTAAGTCTTTAATCCATTTTGAGTTTATCCTTGTGTGTGGTGTAAGAAGATGGTCTAGTTTCTTTTTTTTTTTTTGCTTGCTATATGTTCAATTTTCCTAACACCATTTATTTAATATTAGACTACCTTTATCCTATAGTGTGTTTTTGCCTCCTTTGTTGAATATTAACTATTTATAAAAGCATAGTTTTATATTTGATAAGTTGTTTTTAAGTTTCATATTCTTGGATTCAGAGCTCAAGACTGGCTTAGGCTTTGGTTTGATTGCATAGGTTACCTGGGCACTA
>PVKM010024211.1:0-20670 GCA_004027735.1 Carollia perspicillata
GGCCAGAAAACTTCCCATTCGGGCATCTCCCATTTCTTAGCAAGATCCTTCCTTCTATTTTCCCAGGCTGAACATAAGCTCTTCCTCCTACCTTTTACCTTCCCTTCCCTGAGACCGCCAGTTTCCAAAGAGGAAGGAGCCCTTCTCCCTCTGTTTCCCCACCCCGTAAGCCATCCACCCACACATGTCTATTACTCCCCTGAGCAAGATTGTCCAGGGTCTTGCACCAGAGTTCTCTGGTGTCCAGACTTTTATCATCTCAGAAACTTAGAATGGGAAATGCTGGCAGAAAACCAACCCCTTGGTGCCCAGAGGGCAGGAGGCAGGCAGGTGGGGAATAGTGAGGCTATCCCCCGAAGAAGGACGGGCTCTCTGGTAAGTCATATTTTTACTGAAGGAGAGCACAGAGTATGGGGTACATGGCCATTACACAGGAAAATGTGTGGGTCACTCTGCGGCATCTGTATGATTCAGATTAAAGTAAACTTCTCAACTTGAAGGCCAAGAACATCCTTAGTTATATCCCCCAGAGTCCAGCACAATACTTAAAACATAATAAAACTCAATAAATGTTTGATAAGTGAATTTTAATTGATGGTACCCAATATCAATGGAAACTGCTGACAGGTCCATTTTAGGTAAAGAACTAAGAAAAGGGAAATAAAAATGTTGACTTGACTTTCATCAATATGCATTACAATATTTTATGAGAACTGTTTACCTCCTGCGCCTGACTGCGGTGTAGCTCAATAATGACTGTGAGTATTATTAAATGTGTCAGGTTCTTTGCTGTGTGTTTTCTTTGATGACAACAGGCTTCCACAGTCTGCTGCTCTGTGCTGTTTATGTAACTTGTTCATCCGCTTCCATCTTAAAAAATTAAAGGCAATATTGTCCATTGACACTCTGCCTGGTTAAATCAGCCAGAGCTGAAGTTTGCATATGTGAATAGTAACCAAATCTAAAATAATCACCAATAGCTTCTTCTGATTAAGATAGTGGACTTGGAGTTCTTATTCTTTTTAGCCTGTGCGGGGTGTTATGAAAGAGGCCACCCCTATTTGTTATGGGTGCAAGTTTTCACACCGGACTTGCATTAAGCATCTCTTTACGTTACCCAGCAGCTCTCGTCCCTGCATCTTCGTCCTCAGGTAATGCAGCCCCAGTCACCAGCCTCACTGCTGAGCCACCCTCTGGGTCTCACTTGAATTTCAGTTCCATTTTACCAGATGCTTTTGAAATATCTCCGCTTGCCTGTCCCTGTACCTGGACTCATTTCCTTCCCCAACTTTCTCAGTCTCCTATAGCATCATTATTCTCTCCAGCAGCAGGATAAAAGCCTTGTCTATTCTACTGCTCCCTCTCCTCACTCCCTATTTCCCTATTGTCTCCTTTCCACCAACAGTTTGTCAGAAGTTCCCCTTACCCGCTATTCTTGTTGTCTCCTCCTAACTCGGGTCTCACACCACTCCTGGAGGACACGGGAACTCAGGAATTCTCCCATTTACATGCCACCTTGGGCGAGCCTGTGTCAGTCAGGCTCCAGTAAAGGGACAGAAATAATATAAAGAATGGTTAACTAGATATTGAAGAACAGAAAGCTCATAAAGGAGAACAACTTTCAGGTATCACAGAGGTCAAAGGAAACACCTACCATTCGTAAGGAAGCAAGAATGAAGAGAAGAGGTTGGCATTATTAAAACTTAGCAAGAAGGGCTGCACAGAGCTGAAAGACTCAGACCTCTGAGGAAGGGTGCTGTTTGCTGGGGCTGGTGTCTCTGTGTTCAAGGGGGGACTGTGAGGTTGGAACCCAGACCTCTGAGCAGGGGGTGCTTCTTGGCTGCGACTGCTGTTGTGAGAGGTCAGAGTACAACAAGCAGATTTTGTCACTGTGGGAAAATGGCTGAATGATTCAACTGCTGCTCCTGGAACCAACTACTGCTGCCAGGTTTTGTAAAGAAGGAAGGCTGGGAGGATGTTCTCAGGGACAGGAAGCAAACAGGAAGCCCACAGGAAACAGGAAGGAGCAAGTCTTCCATTCTCCACCAGCATCCCCGAATGACAGAGCCTCACAGGGAGCCAGCTGGCAAAGCTGAATCGTTTGCAGAGCCCCAGCCCTGGCATGACTAAGGGAATACAGAAAGGTGGGCTTAAAGCGAAAAGACTAGAAATGGCACATGATGACATAATGAATGGAGGTTCCTTCATTTCATCATGACTCTCATCTTAATTCCTTCTGGCTCAGGTTCAAGTTCAAAACCCTGTTCCCTTCCATGTTTCCAACCTCACTACTCAACACCACAGATACTCTGCTGGAATCAATTTCTCTCTTGACTCTATATCTTACCCCTTAACCTTCAACTTTTCACCAGTGCCATTTGCAACTGCCTCAGTATTACCCTGACAACTAAGTTACAGTCAAGATCCCCCAGCAGTCAAAACTCTGTCGCTCTTTTCAAATCAATTCATAAAGCTCAGTCAGGGGCCCACTCTGAGATTTCCTCTGCCATACCTCTGGAAATCCATCTCTTCTCTTAGAAAGAAGTTTCATTTGAGGCAGAGTTGTAAGTGCCAGAGCAAGGGTGTGGAAGCGTGATAAATGGGAAGTACATTAACATATAGAACTGACTACAGTCCTAGTGAGAGCCCAGGCATTCATGAAATCAGCCATGAAGATGGCCTAAGCTTTCCTCTACCATAACTACAAATAGGTTGGACCAAGAACACCAGCCAGGGACTCTGGTTTTTGTGGCTTTGTTTACAGAAGCTCCTATAAGTGAAATTTCCTTGTTTTTCCCTCCTATCCGTGAAGGCAAGCCCTAAATTTTATTTAAGGTAAATTTTCAGACTCATTTCTTCATGGTACCATGCTTACCAAGCCTCCCAACTTTGGGGACTGTGAACAAAGAGAACAGAGTGTAGAATTGAGTTTGAAATATAGTTTGAATGCATGTAGTTCTTACACAGAGCAAATCCTATACCCAGAGATATCAATTTTCACTCATTAGTCTAGCAAAGTTTTTAAAGATTGGTAATACTTTAAGAAAGAGATAGTGGCATTTCAAAGTTTATATTATGATAATGTTCATTTGTAATTACACACACACACACACACAGACACACACACACAAGCTCATGCACTGTATGAAAGACCTGGAAGAATATACATCAAACTGTTAAAGGGGTTATCTCTGGGGAGGGGAGTTTGGGGAAGAGAGTACAGGAGAACTTGCACTTTTCAGTCTATATCTTTCTGTAATGCGTGAATTTTTTTACAATGCCAATGTGTATGTTTATAATTTTTTTAAAATTTAACGATAGACCCCAAGTTAAAAGTAATAAAATTGTGGAGATCAGGATACAGATCGAAAACAGTCTAGTGAAAATACCAGAAACTTGATTAGCTCTTTTCAGAAGTATACTATATCTACTACTTGTTTATAAGAAAAGAAAAATTAAATTCAGTAGATTGGTTACTCCAAGCAGCCAACTGCTCTTTATCTAATTACATATATCAAAGTTGTGTTTCTATGCGGATTTCAAAGGAGACCTGCCATCCACAAAACCTTACTTTTGAGCTTTTATGCAGCTAAAAATCGTGGGAGTCTATCCAATGCAATCTGCAGTGTACATTTTGGCACACACAGTTGAACATTTGAACAGAGCAAAGATCAATGGGAAGCCCGTTATCCTTGGGTTTGGCAAAGTGTTTAAACCTGTTTGGGTTTAAGTATTCAGAATGATGAAATGTTAGCCCGTCTGAGACTACTTCAGCCTTTTTTCAGGTGCAATTTCGACAGCTGTGTAAAGGATTTATGCAAGTTTGGATGAATTCAAACACAGGTGTAGAAGATAAAAGGCGAGTGGAACAAATGCTCTACCTATGATCATTTTTCCATGTTTAGCCGTCTTATTTGTGCCTGTTGATTCCAGTACCCTTTCATGCAACATCTATCTTATGAGTCATCAAAAAACCCACCTTATTTTAACTTATTGCTAATAAAGAGTAAAATTTTGAACAAAACGATGCCTGGTTATTTTCTCTAAACTCAACTCGAATTCCCTTGTGTTTCTTCCATCTTTGCTCCATAGCCTTCAAGGAGATTACTCTGCCCCCTTCAGTCTCTTGGACCTGTGGATGTATTTAACAGATTTTATAACAGTATCAAAACAATGCAGCACACTACTTCATATAATCATTTGACCATATTCTAATTGAAAGGCTTACTATTTTGTGACCCCAGTAGAATGTAAGTGCTGGAGAATGGCACCGAGTCTTAAGTTCTTTGTTCCTCATCACACCAAATACAGTGTTTGTAAACTGACGTTCGACAGAAGACAATTAGATACTTAAAATCAGATTTAAAAAAAAATCTACTCCATAAAAAAACATGTTGTGTAAGGATTTTGTCTCAGTTTGGCATAACCCTATTACGTTAAAATAAATTCAGAATGAGGTGGCTCATTCTTGCCCAGATGTTGTCTAATACAAGGGAAACTACCAAGATCTCACTACAGCAATAGAAAAAAGTGGCCCAACAAAAGTGACAGCCTTGCCTGACAGATAAGCAGGACGTAAAGGAGCAGGGTCGCAGCAAAAGAAGGGGTAAGACTGGCGGTGTCACGCAGCTGCCCAAATTTCTTCATGAGCTCATGTGCCGCACAACAGGCTCAAAGTCTTCTAGAAATTCTTGGAAGAACTTTGAGGTCATTCATTCAAAACAAACAAAATCAATAACAACAACAACAAAAAAAAAAAAACAGTGACACACAGTAAAGAGACTCAGGTTATGTGCGCACCCAATTTTGAAAAATTGGAGCACTAGACAGGATGCAAGATCCTGGATTCGAGCTTAAATTACTAGGCTATGCAACTCCAGAAAAATCCCAGCTCTGCACCTATTTTTCATCATGGGTGAAGTGGGAATAATAAATTCGATCCAATTTACTTCTGAAGGCTCCAATGAAATGAGATACGTGAAACTATTCTAAAAAGTGTTGAGCACAATAGACAGTAATAAGATGCATAATTCCATTTTCTTATAAAGTTGTGTTTAGAATATTACTGGTGAAGGAAATTCTTAATTCCTTGTGAACAAGTGGAGATGTTAAAGTACAAATTATTTCTTCTAAATTTACTTGTGGAATTTACTCTTAACGGTATCATTTTTGTTCCAAGTGGAATTTTTAACTGCCA
This sequence comes from Carollia perspicillata, assembly GCA_004027735.1. NCBI lineage: Eukaryota > Metazoa > Chordata > Mammalia > Chiroptera > Phyllostomidae > Carollia > Carollia perspicillata. The sequence continues at coordinate 5,198 of PVKM010024211.1, forward strand.
AACTTTAAGACATTTCACTTCTATTCATTTCTGGCAGTTTGTGGAAACAGGGAAACCCTGAATGTAACAAAACCATAAACATTGTAGTAGCAATGATTATTTACTTTTCTAATGTTTTGAAAACTCTCTACTGCTCATTTTTTAAAAACTCTCATTTTCTAAAAACACTATAAGGAATTTATAAAAGACTCATTACAAAAACATACTCATAATATCTAACTTTTGCACTCAGCTATCTGCCAATTCATCCCAAACTTTCAAGCTACTGACATAATCATTTTTCAAATTTTTGCTGCTTTCTTTTATCACCTTTGTAGATTTCTGATAACTAAGGGTTTATGATCATTGAATCATGCTTCTACATTATTCCCAGAAATAGAGCTGAAAAGGACCTCCCCAACACCTTGTTGTTGTTTTTTTAAGGTAAGAGAACCAAAGTATAAAGACACTGACTGTGTGACTAACCCAGCAAGGTATTGGCAGGACCGGGCTTGCGGTGTGGTCCTCAATGCTTTCCAAAACATCGGCCAGCTAGCTCGATGCTTCCAAACATAATCTGTAGATGATGGAGGAATCGCCACAACCTCCAACTGCAGACTACTTTATTACAACAAAGCCATTTTCTAAAATTCAGTCTCACACCTGCTCCCACTGTGGGCCTGGCCAGCTTGAAGCCACCTCCTGCAGAGAGCTGTCTAGTCATCCCAGCAAAATCACCACAGAACTCTAGCCCATTACTCATTTTATTTCCTTGCATTTGCAATTGTTTCTCTGTGTATTGCCATCTTCCCTACCAAAGTGTAAGTTCCATAAAGTAGAGACCCTGTCTGTGTTTTTCATCAATTATTTCTCAGTGTCCAGAACAATGCCCAACACTTAGAATACACTCAATAAATACTTGCTGAATGAATGAATGAATGTGCTGCTTGCTTTGTAACAACCAAACGCGTTAACAGCCCCTCACTGGTTGCATTGGTGCCTTCGACTGTTTCTCCCAGATTTGCACCAGCATGAATTAACCAACAACTTTCTTTATTTTTTCCTATTACCTGGATTGATAATAGTACTAAAATAATTCATGTTACTTTCTTCTGTCTTTGTGAGAAAAACTACACTTCTGCTCACAGGGAAAGAAATGTTATTGTTGCCCTTTAATTTGACGGTGTACTAATTGAATCTATTGTTTTGAGTTTTAGAAAATCAGAATTTGTCTAGTACTCAAAAGAGAGGTTTTTTTCTTTCTTCCCAGGTCTTAATGTATCCAGACTCTCTGTTGTCTGTTTGCCCAGAAGTCCTTTCTCAAAATGTTCCTTTTTAAAAGCTTTCAAGAACATACCAGTGCTCTTTAGTGTAAAAAGGCTATTTTTAAAAGGCAGGGCAGGGGAGGGAGTTAAACAAAACAAAATGAAAAGATTGAAACCTCTTGCCGATTTGACTTGTCCACTTGGTGCTCTTAAAGCACAAGGTCTTTGTGTATCCCACTTATCATGAGATAGACACACTAAATGACCCCTACACACTAAATACCCTACATGAGAAATACAGGTTTTCTGCAACAATAACTTCACCTACTTAATCAGGATCTTTAAAATATCTATGTAGAGCAGAGACCACTGAAACAAACTAGCTAAACATTGCTTGTAGAATAAATTAAGATCCAGTGCTGGGATGCTGGTATCTAACTCCGCAAAATAATAAAACCTGAGCCAACTAAAGCAAGAAGGAGAGGATGAAGTTCTACTGGCACCTTTTCTTTTGAAGTGGCCCCAAACCTTAAAGCCTGCATTTCATTTGGGAAAATCTTTTGCTAAAACCACTTCCCATATGCAACCCATCTGGAGGACTATAATCTAGTCTTGCCTGCAGCAAACCGACAATAATGATGCTTGCCTTTCATCACAGATCCCTGAGCACTAGACAAACATTAATTAATGCCCCCAACACACCTGTGAGGTAGGGGAGTATTATTATCCCTGGCTCACAGATGAGGAAATCCAGACACCAAGAGGTTAAATGGCTTGCCTTAGGCCACGGAGTGAGCTAACAACAACGGCAAAACTTTCCACTAACCCTCCGCCCTCCTTAGTGCTGAGAAATTTTGAGATCAGTCCTGCGAGCAGAGCCATTTCTAGACGAGGTAGGCTATAGGCAATTTATTTTCTTTTTCACAGTAAGTTGAGACCCCATTCCAGAGCATAAGTAAACTGTGTGCTCAAAGGTCTCAAAATGTAGAAACAATAAGAATATGGAGTATTTATATATTTCAGCACCCTTTCCAAAATATCTTTTCATCTTCCTCTCTGGCAGAGAACAATCGTCTGGCTGCACCTGACCGTCAGGTAGCATGTATTGACCCACTATGTGCTAGGATTTCAGTGTTGGCTCCCTTTCTTTCCAGAGAACACAAGTGTGACTCCAGTAAAATTACTATTACAACTTTTGGGTCAAGTGGAAATTACAAGCTACTCTAACTAAGGACAGCTTCTTTCCCACTCAAAGGTTGGCAAAAGAGTTACAAAAACTACCAAGACAATCTCAAAGGTGAGCAACATTATACACCAGGACAGTGTTCCTGACAGTCACAAAATTTTGCAGCCCACCCAACTTTTTTTTAGACATTTTTATTTATTTAGTCTCAGAGAGAAGGGAAGGGAAGGAGAAGGAGAGGGAGAGAAACATTAATCGGCTGCCTCTTGCACAACCCCAACTGGGAACATGGCCTGCAACCCCAACGTGTACCCTGGCCAGTACTGGAACTAGCAACCTGCCGGTTGTAGAATAACACCCAGCCCACCGAGCTACACCACTCAGGGTGCCTGCCCAACTTGTAAACAGCTTGTCAAAAGTTCTACCAATATGTATAATCCTGGTTTGTCAGTAACCGGATTTTTCTGTGTTTAAACTTTACATAAAATATCTCATTTAATATTTGCAACAACCTTCAAAGAAACTGTTAGTATTTCTCATTTTACAAATGAGGACACAGGGCTCAGCACGTTAGCTAGGCAGCGGCAAAGCCGGCATGTAAGACCAGATCTGACCACCAAGTCCGTATTTTTAACCATAATATTTTACTAGTTCTCTTCTGAGGGTAATCGAGGATTCTTAATTGATTATCTCTTCTTCTTTTACTCTTTCTTTATTCTTCTACCACCTACTATGAAGCCTTTTGAATTAGTATCCACAGTATGAGAATGAGTCAAAATGCCAGACTTTTCTATGGAAATCTCTGCTCCCCCCGGCCTACTCAGTAGTTTGCAACACAGCCATACTTTGAGATTTCAGACTTGCTGACCAATCCCTGGAAGACTATTTTTTTAATTCTGTCACATAAAAACTATAGTTTGGCCCTGGCTGGCATGGCTCTGTGGATTGAGAGCCAGACTACAAAGCAAAGAGTTGTTGGCTCGATTCCCAGTCAGGGCACTTGCCTGGCTTGCAGGCCAGGACCCCAGTAGGGGGTGCTTGAGAGGCAACCACACATTGATGTTTCTCTCCCTCTCTTTCTCCCTCCCTTCCCCTCTCTCTAAAAATAAAGAAATAAAATCTTTTTTAAAAAACTACAGTTTGGAGTAGAGCTGCTTACTCAAGAAGAACTGGACTATTTCCATACTCTGGACCTTATACCTGGTTTGAGCCACTTATTTTAACCTGACCTTAAGCTTCTGTGTAATAAAGGATGATTTCTTCATCCGTACATTCAGATATCAGTGTAGGATGCAAGTGTCAGATGAACCAAGTCCAGATGGCAAACAACAAAAAAGGATTTGTTGGTTGGCTAAGTGAAAAGCCAGCAGTAGTGTGGGCTTCAGGTATGGTTTGATCAGGACTCTGGCTCTGCCTGTCTCAGATTTATTCTTATCTGAATGTCATTGTTTATTTTTTACTCCTCTCCTGGTTGAAAGGTGGCTGTTGGTAGCAATGCAGATTCCAGCTTCTTTGTTCATATCCAAGAACATGGTAAGCAGAGGTGGGCAGGGAGAAGACGAAAGAGAGAGGGAGCATTTGACTTAATGTTAAAATCATTAAGTGAGGATTATAATCTTTGTGCTGATTAGACCACCCCTGAACCTATCTCAAGGCTAGGGAAGTGACAAGCGCCCTGAGTAACTGTGCCAAGGGTTGTCGGATTATCTAAATTGTCCCAGACCAACCCAGACCCACCTCATTCTGTATAGCTGCAACACAATGGTGGTGAGGTTCTTCCCCAAATAACAATTTGGAGAGTGTTAGGAAGGACAAAAAGAGGTTTGAGTGCTCTGTTGACACCCAGTGAATGTTCTCCGCAGTCTCTCCCTTTGGCCACCTAACCTCATACACATTCCCCTTCTCATACATGTACTTTCAAAACTGTCCACACCTGTGTAGATGAACTCACCCAGGGGGGCACGACACAACACAGCATCTTCTGTAGTTACTACATCTAGCTCCAAGCCTAGGAACAGTGGCTGATGGTCAAACTACTCTGAAAAATGCTGCATTTAACCCCTTGTGGCTCAGTGACACATGGCTAAGTGGTGAAGTAACCTCTGCCAATACACTCAATACACAAAGGTGGAGAAAGAACAGGACAACCGCAATTTTTTATAATCCCCTTTGAAAAGGAGGAAGAAGGGGAACAACACATTGGCCCCAAGCTCATAATATATATACATGATATGTGTGATATGTCTCAAAAATATGTACTACATATTATATACATGTTATATAGATATGTATTTAATAAGCATGTTATAATATTCATAGTTCACTGCCTTGGCAGTAGAATGAGTTTCTTGGTCAATTAGTAGATTTCTTTTCTTTTGCAGGTAGAAAATGAGGAACACAAGTGCGTGGAAAGAGCAGGGATGTCAGACATCTCTACTCAGTCAGGACCCACCTTTGCAGCTTAAAGTGAAGTCCATCTTGCCCAAACGTCAGGGCTGCTATGCAATACAAATTAAAGGGGCGATTCCCTAAAGGAAAGTTGAGATTCTGTTAGGATGTTGAATTAGAGTGAACAGATGCTAGTAGAGATTACTAGATACTGAACTTAATATCCATTCTCCTCCTTTTCTTTAAAAATGAAATTCCATATTTTGTTTGACAAAATTAAATACCTCACTGTCCAGCTTCCCTTATAGCTAAGAGTAGACATGGCCTAGTTTCTGGCTAGTGAAATGTAAGCAAAAGTGCTTTGGGACAGATTCCAGGAAATTTCCTTTAAGGACAGCTGGCAAGCACCCTTTGCTTCCTCCCCCTTTTTCCGTCTTACTGTCTGGAACATGGTTGTGACGGCTAGCATCTAGTCACCATCTGGGCCCGTGGGGACACAGGCTGCCTCTTAGGTGGAAGAGCAAGCTGGAAAGAAACTGGATCCCTAACTTAATAGAGCTGCTAAATCATTCACAAATTCTCTTTCTGAAGATTTCATTTACATGAGAGAAACAAATGTTGACATTAATTTCAATCATTGTTTTGGAGGGGTGTGACCTATTTTATTCCTATTAATTGAGTAGGCAACCTAAAATCTTTCATGTAACCGACATTTATTTGAGACCCTCCTGAACTAGATTTTTTCAATCTTCAGTTCCACTTATTCATTCTACATCCAGACTGACCCTCAGCCTACTCTGAAGCCTTGTGCTGAGTCTTTCCCATCCTCCTCTGAGTCCCAGCGGAGAGCTGCCTCCGCTGTCTCCCACTTTCCAGGGCCCAGTGTGATACTAATTCCTCTTTGGGGCAGGTTTTCTTCTCACCTACCGAGGTGTATAAATTCAGGTTATTGCATGTCCTTATTCAGTTAAGCTGAATTTTATTAACATTCCAGGGGAGAATAAATTATTACATATCCAAGTCTCCCCTTTATCCATGGGGATACGATTCAAGACCCCTGGTGGATGCCTGAAACCAAAGATGGTAACAAACCCTAAGTATACTATGATTTTTCCCTCTACATATATCTATTCCTATGATAACATTTAATTTTAAATTAGGCACATTGAGAGATTAACAACAATAACTAATAATAAAAATAGAATAATTATAACAATATACTGTACTAAAAGTTATATGAATGTGGTCTCTCTCTCTTCCAGCAAACTAGCATGAAGTTCTTTTTTCTTCTTCACAATTTCACAGGTAGATTTCTTCTTAGCACCGATCTTAACAACCTCAACATACACTTTCTTTTTTCTTTCCATATTAACTTGAGAACTTTTACATTTTCACTTAAAGAAACACTTGCTGGCTTCTCTTTGATATCTGAATTGCCAGCATCACTATTCTTGTGCTTTTGGTCCGTTATTAAATAAAATAAGGTTTACCAGGACTCAAGCACTGTGATGCCATGACCACCAATCTGATAGCCTAGACAGCTACTAGGTGACTAAGGGGTGGAGAGCACGTACAATGTGGACACAGATGGACAAAGGGAAGACTCTCATGTCCCGGACAGGATGAAGCAGGACAGAGTGAAATTTCATCATACTACTCAAAACGGCATGCGTTTTCAACTTATAAATTGTTTATTTCTAGAATTTTCCATTTAATATTTTTGGTCTGCTGTTGACCCTGGGTAACTGAAGCCGCGGAAAGTGAAACCATACACAAGGGTGGGCTACTGTATTCCTAGTACTTACCAGTACATTGGACCCCTTTCACTCTATAGCCTAGCCTTTCTCCTGTGGGGTGATTTTCTAAATGAGCACCCCAACATTTTCTACCTTGACAAAACGTAATTGGAATTACAGCATAATATAGCCCACATCTATTTCTTGTATCTTATGGGTCTATATCAGCAACTATGTATGCTTAGAATATGAATATGTGTAAGTGTGGACTTTGATGCTTTTTATTGAAAAGAATGAAGATGTGCCCTGGCTGGTGGGGCTCGATGGACTGAGCACTGGCATGAGAACCAAAGGGTCACCAGTTTGATTCCCAGACTAGGGCGCATGCCTGGGTTGCAGACCAGGTCTCCAGTAGGTGGAGCGTGAGAGGCAACCACACGTTGATGTTTCTCTCCCTCCCTCACTCCCTTCCACTATCTAGAAATAAATAAATAAAACCTTAGAAAAAACACAGTATTAAAAAAAAGAATGAAGATGTATGCTCACTAATTTGAAATAGTGCAATGATGAGAAAGGCATTTCCTGAACACATACTAGGTTGCAATAGCCCCATTAAATTACATTATCATGCTGAAATCATATAATAATCCTATGAAGCAGAAGCTATTATTACCTTCATTTTATAGATGAGTAAACCAAGAGCTTAAAAACAATTGCCAAAAATCACTCAACTAGTAATGGTGGAATTAAGATTTGATCCTAGGTCTGGATGGCACCAAAACTCTCTGAACCCACCAAAGGAACAAAAATTTTCCAGGTGTGGTACTCTACGTGCAGTCACCTAACCCTGACTGTACAATCAATCCTCAGATTCTCATCTTTGGGAAATAATCAGAGCTACTCATGCACTTCCCTGTTATGTGTCAAGCGTTAATCTCTAGAATCTTAGCAGAGAGTCCGGGAGACCCCTCTACTAAATGATTCAGAAAATCCACTTGCTCAGAAAATTATAGAGTCCAGAATAGCATCGTGTGTGTGTGTGTGTGTGTGTGTGTGTGTGTGTGTGTGTGTGTAAGAGGTGTGGTCTCTTGAAGAAAATCTTGGGCGGTTTGGGAACTCTTTTCTAAATCTGAAAGCAGTCTTTAAAGGTAGGTTCCATGATACACAATACATATGAAAACCAAAATCTCTGGTTTCCCACCCCAGCTGTTGCAAATCTTGTACTTGTAGTGCAGAGTTAGAAAATACACAGGGTCCACCTTGCTAATATCTGCCCTGGCTGTGAGGGCTGCTGACAGAACACATGACAATTAAGCCTCCAGCAAAGAGTGCTTGTTTTAGCCATTTACAGTTTTACAAAGAATGCCAGGAGCCTGGAATGGCAAGGGCTCCAGCATACACAGCCATGCACACACTGTGCCACCTGTAGGCAGAGTCCGGTAATCTTAGTGAACACCTGAGATACAGGAAGAGGCCTTGTTTTTCACTGGAAATGAGTGAATGAGCCAGGAAATCAGTGGGGCCACTGAGACAGTAGCACAAGGTCAAGGGTCAGCCTTGGGGATAGGGGGTAGAGTGGACAAGGGACAAATCTACCACGCACCACCTACGGCTTCTCAGGGCTGCTACCTAGAAGTCAAATCTGTACTTCAACCTTCCATGTTTTAAGATCCTAAAACATTCTAGTGTGGTACATTTAAGGCAATGTATTGGGGTACACACTTAATGTGGGGGCGAGGTGGGGATGTTTTGACCTTCCTTCGATTTTCACTCGGCCTTTCTAAGAGGCAGCTTCAGTTAGCTGTAACTGGCTTCACCAATCCATTGATCATTTCGGTATTTAGTTTCTTTGCTTAAAATACAGTTCAAATCAAGGGAAATTGTGGATGTGTCAACTCTAGAGCCACAAGCCACATGTAGCCACTCATGTTTAAATTAATTAAAAATGAATACAGCTTAAAGTTCAGCTTTGCAGTCATAAAAGCCCTCCATCAAGTGCTCAATAGCCAATCATGAATAGTGGCTTCCACAGAAAGTTCTGTTGAATAGTGCCAGTTTCTAGTCAACATCATCAGAGTAAGAGATTCCACTGCTAAGAAATGAAGGTTGTGTATTCAAACAGTAACTGCAAAAAACACCACCTAATTGTCTCAGTGAATCTGAGTTATACTTTCGTGGATACACCATTATCTATGAGCTGGTTATTTAGTTCAACTATAAGTCTCTACTAGCTAGCTACATGTTGCTAGAATTGCATTCAGTTGCCTGTCACAAAAAAAAAAAAATTAACAGTACCTGAAACACCTGGTTTGCTATTATGTCAAAATTCCACAGATCAAAATTACAAAGCTGGTATAGTCATTGAATTCATTCATTAGGAACCTGGGCTCCTTCCCACTTCCTGTTTGTTCACCCCCAGATATCAGACCTCCCTGGCCTGGTCCAAAATAGTGTCTAGAGCTTCAGTCTTCATATCTGCCTTCCAGCCAACTGAAAGGAGAAAAGGGAAGGAGATGGGTAGGCGCTCTCCTGTAAGGATATTTTCTTAAGTTGCAAACAACATTCTTGTGCGCATCCTATTGTCCAAAATGTAAATACATAGCCACTTCCAGCTGCGAGAGAAGCTGGGGGATGTGATATTCATTCTGGTGGCCATAAAAGTAGGGGTCTTATTACTAAGGAAGAAAACAAGAATGACTATTGAAAAGTAACCAGGAGCTTCTGCCACACTAATAGTGTAAAAAGGTGGTGAGATGGGGAAATAAAAAGAGATTAAAGAAAATTAATTTTCCTAAGTGAAAGCAATATTGGCAAAAAGTTGAAGAAATTATAAATATTGAAGAAATGAACATCTGAGTTTGGGGTGGTTTTCAGTGATCTATATTTCCTTGGTGTCTACCTAAGTGCTGCAATTCATGGAAGACCCCTCTACTCCTAAAATCTTCTCCATGGTGCCCAGAATTATTCATTTAACTTTCTCAGATGGCTTAAAATACCATCACCTATAGATTCATTTCCATTAACAAGGTCTTTACAAAATGCAAACATTCCTGCGATAGTAAGAATATCCATCTTCAGTTTATGATGAATTCACAAATACAACTTATGATCTCTGAAGATAGAAGAATTGGCTGAATTAGAATTTCGTGGGGAATAAGGAAGGAGGAAGGAGTGATTTTGCAACTTTTGGATTCGGAAGACTTGAGAGGAAAAGCATGCTGGGTGTTTTGTCGAGAGGTTGGGGGAAACTAAAGAGCAGAATCAGATTACCAGAAACTCCGGAGGAAGAGAAAGAAAGGCAAGGCAGGAAAGAGAAGGGAAGGAGAATGAATGGCACCAATACAGAAGTGAGAACTAAGGAAGCATCCAAGATAAATGTTATCATCTTGAAATTTTGCCTGGAGTTAACCATGAATATTACAGTATTTACACAGCCTCTTAGCAAAATATTCAAGGGCACAAATCCTTTTTTTCCTAGTATGAAATTAAAAGGCATACAGGAGGCTAAACTGCAATGCTCACTGAAGCTTGCAACATTTTGTTTACACTCAACAAAAGCAAAATAAATTCTATTACCTGAACTAAAAAGCCTTTCTCTTACTGTTTTGAAACTGTGTTAACTCATTCTCTTTTTATTTTAATTTAGCTGCCATTTTTATAGAGATTCTGCCTAATAACAATAATAACAAAGATAGCATTTAACAAGACCTTTGAAGAAGGCACTATCCTAAGTGTTTCACCTCTATCGTTCCATGTTTTCTACACAGTATCTCTCTGAGGTAAATATACCCATTTAACAGAGAAGAAAACTGAGGCTCGAAAGGGTTAAAATGACTTGCCCAATTAAACACAAATAGGCGTGGTAGAGTCAGGCTCCAGACCTGTAAAACCAACCTCAAGATTCTGTGCTCCGTCAAAAATATCAATAATGTACATTTAGAGCTAAAGTGACGCCTGAACAGACTTCATGCTGTACTTCTTTCTCAATAAGACATTCTCCACCAGAATGACAGGACATCTGACTGCTCCGGACATCCATCAAGGAGACGGAATGCCACTCTTTCACACACTCTTCTTCACTGTCCTTCTCCCACCTTCCCTGCCTCAAGCTCCCACCGTCACCACCATCTCCCTAGAGCCACCAAGGTGTTTTCTGCCAATGGTGTCATCTAGTGGTCAGAAAGAGAAACTCAGAGATTTAATGTCCCTTTTCTATGCCCTATCCTACTTTCCTCATCAAGGGTGTTTGTTTGTTTGTTTGTTTGTTTGGCAGAACATACTTATCTCTTTAAAGTTATTACCCATAGGTCATTCAACTTTACCCTAAATATTCCTTTGCATTCATATACATTCACCCCCTTTAACTCCCTTTTTCTCTCTCTCTTCTAAAGGAAGATGTCTGCCCTACTCATCATTTATTTTCCTAGCCAAAAAGTCAACTTCATCGCCAGGGAATAGTGGGCTCTGGAGTGAGTTAGAGCTGGATTTGAATTCTGGGTCCATCACTTATGGATGGCGAGATCTTAAGTGAATGACACAACCTCCCTAAATCTCGGTTTGGAAAGCTATCACATGGAGATGAATTACCTACATCAGAGGGTTGAGAGCCATTAAGAAAAGCACTAATTTCTCTCTGTCACATAGTAGGTATTTAATGGATATCATTCATTTTGATGTCATCATGAGTAGGGCATAAAATAATCATGCCATTGACTCAAAGAAAGGCTAAGCTATACTTTTTAGGTTAAATTCATTCTACTAAAGAACGGGTGTCTATAATACCTGAGATGACAAATTATGCTTGAAGATGCTCAGTGCTTTTAGAGCAGGTTGAATGTTAACATTTTTCTCCAGTGTATCAGCAAACAGATTTCATTCTATTTTCTGAGCAGACCCAATTAGAAGTTCTGGCTTCCATTGGGGAGGGGGGACTAGAATGTATTCTCTTTACCTTTCAGTTCATTTACTTTAAAGTTTTTCAAAATTTTAAATCCCAAATTAGAAGAAATTCCCAATTCATAGTTCTTTGAATTTTAGAATGCATTTTTTTGCATAGAAATAGTACTTGTAAATGATGGTTTCGCACCCAGGCTATTCCATACATACTTGACTGAGCCTTCGTGAAGGAGAAATACCAGGTACTGATACTAAGAGAAGGGCCAGAAAGTAGATGGGGGCTTGTAGAGATCTGCTGAGACTTATTTAAAAGGTTTTAATGTGCTGTATGTCAATTCTATCTCATTTAAGAAATAGTACACGGTATTTGATCTTATTATATTATGATTACATTGCAAGAAAGGTTAGAATAGTACAAAATGAGAAACTTCATAAGCTCATATTTCATTATGCAGTCAGTTTGTACAGAGCTTTAGAAGGGACTTCTCTAAAAAATACATTAGGTACGTGCCTAATTAAGGGAGAAATACATGAAGATCTCTCAAAATGCAATACTAAAACAACGCAATTTAAAAATTAGACAAAAGATTTAAACACCTCACCAAAATAGATATACAAATACCAAATAAGCACATTCAAAGATGCTCAACATTATTAGTCATTGGGTAAGTGCCAATTAAAGCCATGTTTAAATACCACTACACATCTACTAGACTGGCAAATAAATGACAATAGCAAATGCTGACATGGATGCAGAGCAATTAGAATGTTTATGCATTGCTGTTAGAAATGAGACATGATTCATCCATTTTGGAAAACACTTTGGCAGCTTCTTAGAAAGTTATACGTACATTTAATACATGATCGAGCAACCCTCTCCGAAGCATAAAAAGAAATAAAACATATGTTTGAACAGAAATCTGAAAGCAAATGCTTATCATGGATTTATTCATAATCATCAAAACTACAAACAAGGGGCCCTGGCTGGTGTAGCTCAGTGGACTGAGCACAGGCCTGCGAACCAAAGGATCGCGGTTCCATTCCCAGTCAGGGCACATGCCTGGGTTGTGGGCCAGTTCCCAGCAGGGGATGCATGAGAGACAACCATACATCGATATTTCTCTCCCTCTCTCCTTCCCTTCCTGTCTAAAGATAAATAAATAATATCTTTTTAAAAAACTAGAAACAAGTTGAATGTCATCTAACTGGTAAAAGGATCCACAAACCATGGGGCATCCAAACAATGCAACAACACTCGGCAAATAAAAGGACAAAGTGCTGGAAGCCCCAGCAACTGGATGACTGCACTAGGCCGAATGAAAGATGCAGACTCAGAGGACTACGACATTGTGGAAAAGGAAAAACTGCAGGGACAGATAAAAGTCGGCGGTTGCCAGGATCTGGGAGTCAGGTGCAAGTCATTGACAAAGAGACGTGACAGAACATTTTGTGCTGATAGAAATGCTCTATATCTTGATTTTTGTGGCTGTTACATGACTACATGCTTTTAAAAACTACACAAAAAAGGGTGAATTTTACTGTTTATGAAATACAATAAAAATTAATAATATAAATGAGGGTATTCAGTTTAATATTTTCTTTCAGTAGGTAGACAAAATAAATATTAAGAACATTTTTATTTGTGCAATTAATATATACAAAATAATGTAAAGTATCATTGTTATTAAATGATATGCAAAACTATTTTTGATATGTTATTAAATAAGTAGCAGGTCATAAAACAACATGTATAGTATATTATGAGTTGCACTGGGAAAAAATATGCATAGAACAAGATTATACCCAAAACATTAACAAATTATAGATAGATTTTACTGCCCAATGATATCCTTCTCTCTGTTTCCTAGTTCTCATACAATGAACAATAAGAACAAAGGTAGAAATTCTTTCTTTCCAATATCATTGATTTTTATATAAAAATAAATAATTTTAGTGCAAATGGCTGACAAAAACAAACCTCATGAGGTCAAATGACTTCTCTAAGATACACAAGGAAGAAATTGGAATAGTTAAAAGGCACACAAAATTTTTATACAAATACTTTTACATAGCAAAAATTAAAAATAATCAATACAAGGGCTGACAGTAACTGTTTTTAAAGTTATGTCCAAACATTTCCTTTGCAACCTGCCATTGGGGATATCATTCTAGAAAAGATGCTGTCTGGCCATGAAATCTACTTCTGCTTCTTGCCTCCCCCTGCCATAGGGGTAACTTGGACACTGCATCTCAGCAAGAATTATCAGAGCAAGAAATCAGCATGTATTCTTGCTGCTTGACAAAGGAAACTTTCATTCTTTTGCAAATATGAAAATGATGTTAAAACGATTTTGAGCCCTGGCTGGTGTAGCTCAGTGGACTGAGCACGGTCCTGTGAAGCAAAGGGTCGCTGGTTCGATTCCTAGTCAGGGCACATGCTTGGGTTGCAGGCCAGGCCCCCAATAGGGGACACATGAGAGACCACCACATATTGATGTTTCTCTCCCACTCTTTCTCCTTCCCTTCCCTTCTCTCTAAAAATAAATAAATAAATATTTTAAAAAACAAATTTGAAAGCTATTTTCAAAGTATTTTTAAATACTTAATGTACTCTAATAATTGAGTATTCATTAAGGTGTAATTTTTTTAAAATGTATGCTTACCAGCCTTAAATTCCACACAGATGAAGTAAAGAAAATCAAAATCCAACAGGTGTAACTGCCTCAATTACAGAATTTACATGGATAAGTAAAAAAGTTTATTGACATCTGTTTATCAACTCCTATACATTCCTTCATTTAAAAAACAAAACAAAACAAAAAGCATAGCCCAAAGGAATGAAGTGCTTTGTCCCAAGCCTCAGCAAGGCCACTACACTGAAGGCCTCCTGACTCCCACTTCCGGCTCCTTCCAGCGCACCGTGGGGGAGAGAAGAAAGCACAAAGCAGAACGGAGCAATGGCTTGTGTCACAGAGGGCCTGATAGCACACCCTACTTTTCTCTGTGCTAGTTGAAAGACAAAGTTATTTCATTAATGTTGTCTTTAGCTGACTCGTGGTTTTTGAACTAGAAGGAGAGAAATCTTGGCTTGTAAAAAGTCACAGAATGTGATGGGTTTTTTTGGAGGATAGGTTTAGTAGATTATATTTTACTATTGAGTAAGCACAGTGTTACTTCTGGTACATTCCAGAAGTACTAGTGTTTCGATAAATCATACTGTTGTGCTTTAGACACTTTCTAGCAATATTTGCAGTCAACAAGTTGGCTCACATAATAAGAGAAATGGGAGTGTGGGGAAGAAGGGGAGACATACAACTAATCCTAAACCCTAAACGTGTCAAGAATCTTCTGGGATTTATTAGGGTCAAAAAGTTGCCTTAAGGATCTATTTAAGATAATTTCAAAGATAAATGGAGCACACACAGCCATGCCTCAGACATTGTTCTTGAATTGCATCAGCAAAACTTGGCACTGGTCTCAAAATATTCAGCATAATCTTCTAATGAAAATAATTTTTTGATGCAGAAGTAATATATGACAAATGTTTTTCTAACAAGAAAATAATTCAGAAGAGTATTTAGAAAGAAGAAAATAAAAATAACACATAACCTCACCACACCAAGATAACCACAGTTAAAATTTTGGTTTATTTCCTTTCAGAATTGTTTCTGCATATGGAGGTGTGTGTATTTGCGTGTGAACTTGCAAACATTTACTTAAATACAAACTAATATATAATCCTGTTATACAATTATGCTTTTTTACTTAACAACAGAATCATACAAACTAATTTTCATGTCAATAAACATAGACTCACATCATTTTTAATCTTTAATAAGCCTCTGTAGGTGGCTATTTAGGCTGACAACAGATTTTTATAAATCAAAACTGTTATCTGATAAATAAATGATTTATGTTATTAGTAGCTTGATAATGATTTCTTTTGCAAAAAAAATCTGAAAGTGAAATAGCTATATAAAAGAACATGTGCCATTTTAAAGATTTTTTGTTTATGTGTAAATAACT
>PVKM010024212.1:0-20666 GCA_004027735.1 Carollia perspicillata
TGGGAGCTGGAAGAAGATTGGCTCCAGGATATTGGTCCATATCTGTCCAGACTCACGATGGCAGCCCAGAAAACTTGGGATAATACAGGGATGCTGGCAGGTGTAACTGATAGTAAGAAGAGTCAGAAATTAGGGTACAGAGGAAGATTGGCACAGGGATTTAAACCCAGACATGGAAGCCTTTGGGGGGAACCATGCGGTCTTAGCGAGAGTACAGATCCCCTTGCAGCTTTGCAAGGGGGAACCATGCTATCTTAGAGGGAGTGCAGATCCCTTCACAGCTTTGGTGAAAAAGGGAACCACGAGGTTTTGCCAGAGTGCACACCCCTGCAGCTCTGGTGGAGGAAAGAGGAGACTTTGCCTGGAAAAATGGGTACAAAGAACTCTTGTCATAGACCATGAGAAAGTGCCACATGGCTTTGGATTAATTGGATATCCTGCCTGGATGGCGACATGGCTGATGGTGCCAGTGGCCTGGAAACACGGATGTGTGCTCTTTCCCTGAGTTACAGTACCCTGAATTAGGGCAGGGGGAGACAGGAGCTGCTGAGTGCATCTGTGGGTATCTTAAAGGACTTTGATATTTTAATGAAGATGTTAGGTCACTACTTTAAGTCTGTATAGCCTTAAATAAACATTTCCTTTCCTTTTCACAAATCTCTAGCATTGAGAGATATCTTTCCAATTGGCGGTGGACACAGGAGCCCAGTAGGTGGCCTGGACGGTATTAGTATACCATCCTCCGGAGTCTGGGCCCCTGTACGTGTATGTGACTATTCTGTAACAGTTTAACAACTAAGGTGGATCTCTGAGAGCTCTATGAGACTTCAGCTGACCCTCCCATGGGCCCTGTGGTGATAAAAGCTGGCATGGATGCATAGCCTGGTTCTTTCTGCATACAAAAATGTCCAGCAGAGGGTGCCATAAACTGTGGATTGCTGAGAGCCCCAAACAGGTTGACCAGAGCCAGTCTCAAGTAGCATCTGACAAAAGCCTATGCCAGAGTACTTGCAGATCTACCTAATGCACAGAAACAAATACAAAGAAGCAGCCAACATGGGAAGATGAACAAACAGACTTGAAATAAAAGAACAAGAGATCTCCAGAAGAAGAGCTAGATGAAATGGAGGCAAACAAATGATCACATAGAGAGTTTGGAGTAATGATTATAAGGATACTCAACAGCATGAGAAAAGACATAGAAACCATGAAAAAGTATAAATGCAATTTATACTTTGAAAAGTATAAATGCAATACTTTTTGATGAAAGTATAAATGCAATATCTGAAATAAATAATATACTGGAAGAGATTAACAGTAAATTAGATGAAGCAGGTGATTTAATCAGTGATTTGTAAGACAAGGTGGAAAAAAAACACACAGGCAGAGCAGCAAAAAGAAAATAGAGTTTAAAAAAATGAGGAGAGCTTAAGAAACATTTTGGACAACATGAGCCATAACAACATCTGTATCATGGGAATACCAGAAGAAGAGAGTGAGCAAGGGATTGAGAAACTGTTTAGAGACATAATAACCAAAAACTTCCTTAATCTGGTGAAGTGAAATGACACACAAGTCCAGGAAACTCCAGAGAGTTCCAAATAAGTTGGACCCAAAGAGCGCTACACTGAGACACATCATAATTAAAATGACAAGGCTTAAAGACAAGGAGAATCCTAAAAGTTGCAAGAGAAAAATGAATCATTATATACAAAGGAGGACCAATTCCATTGTCACCTGATTTCTCAACAAAAATATTTCAGGCCAGAAGGGGGTGGTGAGAAATATTCAAGGTGATGAAGAGCAAGGACCTACAATCAAGGCTGCTTTACCCTTCAAGGCTATCATTGAAAACCAAAGGAAGATAAGGAGCTTCCCAAATAAGAAAAAGTTAAAGGTGTTTGTTAACACCAAGCCAATATAGCAACAAATGTTAATGGGCTTGCTTAAAGAAGAAGAAGAAAAAGAGAAAGAAAAAAACAGAAGAAAATATGCTAATAAAAATTGCACTAAATATGTATCTATGAACAATTAAATGTAAATGGCTTAAATTCTCCAACCAGAGGACATAAGTGCCAGGATCTCCGAAGGTCTCAGGGTCACCAAAGGATGATGGTACAGGTGACGAATGAAGAGACAGACACCCGATTGGATGCCAGAGAACAGCTAGCCTCTTGGGTCTAGCTGAACTCAAAGGAATTTGATTAAGATTTATTTTTATAGAGATTGTTACATGACAACCAGGGAACAGGGGCATGGCATGATCATTTAAGCAGAAAGAGTCAGTACAGAAGCAACTTGGAAATGTACAGGAAGTTCTATAGATTCGGTTATGCTGAACAAAGGGTATTTTGATCAGGTGGGCTATAAATCAGACAATTAGAAATAGTTATATGGTACAGAGCTTCAAATGTCTATTGATGAATAGATGTTTATTAAAGTTCTCAGAATTTAGCATAAATCAAAAGGATATGCTAAACTGGACAGTGGTTATGGAAACTTTATTAAAAAGTCTTTGTGGCTGGCTAACTTAGCGATCTATCTTCTTGCCTAGAATCTTTCTTCATGTTTTTAGGATGCTAACTCCTTAGTAATTGTTTTTATATGCTTGGTTTGTAATAGTTAACCAGCTTCCTCTGCTTCTTTACTTATTTAATTTTATTAATATATATTCCTGTCTAAGGTATAGGAGGGGCTCTTATTCTATCAACTTTCAGATGTTCAGGGACTAGCCCATCAGGGGGGACTTTTGTTCTATGGCCAAGAATCATCTTGTACAAGCTCATTGGAATTCTGCGGATCATTGGGCCTGAAATACAGGTGTCTAAAAATCCCACCACCTATTAATAATGAAGACAGACATGCAAGAAGAGATATACAGAGAATCCAGCCACAGTTGCCTGTCCTGTGCAGATGTATCTCATCTGTCCTGACTGTGTCAAAGGTCAGCTGTTGGTTGGCTCCCAACATATAAGGTAGCTGAATGGATAAGAAACAAGACCCATATCATGCTACTTCCAAGAGACACATCTCAGATTGAAATATGTAAACAAATTAGATATAAAGGGATGGAAAAAGATATTTCATAGAAATGGAAAGGAAAAAAGAGCTGAAGTAGTAGTATCTGTACCCAACAAGATACTTTAAAACAAAAGCTATAGTAAGAGACAAAGAAGGACACTACATAATGATAAAGTGATCAATCCAACAAGAGGATATCATCTTAGTAAACATTTATATACCCAACACAGGAGTATCTAAATATATGAAACAAATCTTGATGGAAATAAAGGGAGAGATTGACAGAAATACAGATATAGTCAGGGGTTTTAACACCCCACTGATTTCAGTGGGTAGGTCTTCCAGAGAGAAAATCAATAAGGAGATAGTGGCATTAAATGAGACACTAGATCAAATGAATTTAATTGATATCTTCAGAGCATGCCATCCAAAAGAAGCAGAATATACATACCATATTCTGCCATGGATAATGAGCAGTTTTTTGCCCAATTTTTTTAGGGAAAAATAAGGATACACATTATACATGGGTATAATGATTACATACTATGGGTATAATAATCCCATGTATAATGCACACAAAAACATGGCTGTACATTCTACATGGCAAAATGGGGTACTTTTCAAATGCACATGTAACGTTTTCTAGGATAGACCACATATTAGGACACAAAACAAGTCTCAATAAATGTAAGAAGTTTGAAATCATTTCAAACTTCTCTGACTACAATGTGATGAAAGTATAAATCAATAACAAGAAGAATACTGAAAAACATGCAAAAACATGGAAGCTGAATAACGTATTGTTAAACAACAAATGGGTAAACAATGAGATCAAGGAAGAAATCAAAAGATGCCTTGAAACAAATGAAATTGAGGATACAGCAATTCAAAATTTGTGGGACACGAGGAAAGCAATGTTAGGGAAATTCATAGTGTTACAGGCTTTTCTCAAAAAACACACAACAACAACAAGAAAAAGCTCAAACAAAAAGCTCAAACAATCTAACTTTATTCTTAAAGGAACTTCAAAAAGAAACACAAAGTCCAAAGTGAGTAGAAAGAAGTAATAAAGATCAGAGCAGAAATAAGCAAAATAGAGTCTAAAAATATGCTACAAAAAAATCTAAGAATCCAAGAGTTGGTTTTTTGAAAAGAGAAACAAAATGGACAAACTTTTAACCAGACTCATTAAGACAAAAAAAAAAAAAAGAGAGAGGACTCAATAAGTAAAATCAGAAATGAAAGAGAAATAACAAGTGACACCAAAGAAATACAAATGATATAACCAGAGACATTGAAATTAAGAATAAACTGACAGGAACCAGAGGGGAGGAGGGAGGGAAATAACATGAGAAAGAAGGGAAAGGGTTGTAAATGAACATGTGTAAAGGACCCATGGACAAAGCCAAAGAGGTATAGGATTGAGGGTGGGAGGTAGGGGTGGGTAGGGTGGGGGAAAGTGGTGGTGGGAAAATGGAGACAACTATACTAGAATATTAATAAAATATATATCAAAAAATACAAATGATTGTAAGAAAATATTATGAACAAGTATATTGCCAGCAGGCTAGACAATCTGGCTACAATGGACAAGTTCCTAGAAACATAGTCTTCCAAAACAAAATTAGGAAGAGTCAGAGAATCTGAATAGATAGATTACACCCAGTGAAATTTAAGCAGTAATCAAAAAACTCCCAATAAATAAAAACCCTGGACTGGATGAATTCACAGGTAAATTTTACCAAACATTCTGAGAACTCACATGTCTCCTTCTCAAACTATTTCATAAATTTAAAGAGGAGGGGAGGCTCCCAAACTCATCATCTTAATTCCAAAACCAGGTAAAGACAGTACAAAGAAAGAAAATTATAGGCTAATATACCTGATGAATATAGATACTAAAACCCTCAAAAACTATTAGCAAACAGAATACAATGCATCAAAAAGATCATGCACCATGATCAAGTGGGATTTATTCTGGGAATGCAAAGTTGGCACAACATTTGCAAATCGATAAATGTGAATCACCACATAAAACAAAATGAAATATAAAAACCCCATAATCATATCAATAGATTCAGAAAAAGCATTCGATAAAATCCAGCACCTATTCATGATAAAAACTCTCAACAAAGTGGGGTTAGAGGGAACATACTGAAACATAATAAAGGCCATATGACAAACCCATTGTCAGTGTCATATTCAATGGGCAAAAACTAGTAGTGTTCCCCTAAAGGTGAGAACGAGAAGATATCTACTTTCACCTCTCTTTTTCAACATAGTACTGGGAGTCCTTGCCACAGTAATCAGACAAGAGGAAGAAATAAAAGCATTCAAATTGAAAAGAAAAAAGTAAAACTGTCATTATTTACAGGTTATATAATACTGTACATAGAGAATCCTAAAAATTCTCCAAAGAAACTGCTAGAATTGATAAATAAATTCAGCAAAGTAACAGGATACAAAATTATTATCCAGAAATGGGTTTTATTTTTATATGCCCATAATGAACCAACAGAACAGGAAATTAAGAAAACAATCCTATTTACAATTGCTATAAAAGGAATAAAATACCTAGGAAAAAACTTGACTAAGGATGTAAAAGGCCCGAACTCAGAAAATTATAA
Source organism: Carollia perspicillata (assembly GCA_004027735.1). Classification (NCBI taxonomy): domain Eukaryota; kingdom Metazoa; phylum Chordata; class Mammalia; order Chiroptera; family Phyllostomidae; genus Carollia; species Carollia perspicillata. Next base: position 5,649 of record PVKM010024212.1, read on the forward strand.
GACACTGAAGAAAGAAACTTAAAAACATACAAATAAGTGGAAACACATAATGTGTTTATAGGAAGAATTACATCACTAAAATGTCTATTCTACCCAAAGTAATCTGTGGATTCAATACAATCCCTATCAAGATTCCAATGACATATTTCACAGAACTAGAACAAATATTTCAATAATTTATATGGAACTGTAAAAGGCCCCAAATAACAACATCAATCCTGAGAAAGAAGAACAAAGTTGGAGGAATCACACTGCCTGATATCAAACTATTCTACAAGGCCATACCAATCAAAACAGCATGGTACTGGCATAAAAAACAGACACATCAGTCAATGGAACAGAATAGAGACAGCAGAAATAAACACACACCTTTATATTCAGTTAATATTCAACAGAGGAAGCAAGCACATACAATTGACTAAAGACAGTTTATTCAATACATGATATTAGGAAAATCAAACAGGTATGTGCAGAAAAATGAAACTAGACCACCTTCTTACACCATACACAAGAATAAATTCAAAATAGATCAAAGACTTAAATGTTAGACCTGCAGCCATAAAAATTCTAGAAGAAAACATAGGCAACAAATCTCAGACATTTTTCATAGCAATATTTTATCAGATATAACTCCCCAGGCAAGGGAAAGAAAAGAAAAAAATAAATAAGTGGGATTACATCAAACTAAACAGTTTTCACACAGCAAAGGAAGTCATCAACAAAGTAAAAAGACAACCCACAGAATGGGAGAACATATTTACCAATACATCTGATAAGAAGCTAATGTCCAAAATTTATAAGAAACTTGCAAAACTCAACACTAGAAAAACACCAATCCAATTAGAAAATGGGCAAAGAATCTGAACAGACACTTCTCCAAAGAAGACATACAGATGGCCAATAGACATATGAAAAGATGCTCAATGTCACTAATCATCAGAGAAATGCAAATTAAAATCACAATGAGATATCGTCTTACTACTCTCAGAATGGCTATCATTAATAAATCAACAAACGGCAAGTGTTGACGAGGATGTGGAGGGAAGGGAACCCTTTTGCACTGTTGGTGGAAATGCAGACTGGTGTAGCCAATGTGGAAAGCAGTATGGAGATACTTCAAAAAATTAAAAATGGATCTACCTTTTGACTCAGTGATCCTACTTCTAGGAATATATTCGAAGGAACCCAAAACACTAATTCAAAAGAATTATGAACACACCCATGTTCAATGCAGCGTTATTTACAATAACCAAGATTTTGAAGTAGCCCAAGTGTCTATAAGTAGATGAGTGGATAAAACAACTGTGGGATATTGTCACAATAGAATACTATTCAGTGTAAAAAAGAATAAAATTTTACCCTTTGTGACAATATGGATAGACCTGCAGAACATTATGCTAAGAGAAATAAGCCAGTTAGAGTAAGACAAATACGGTAGGATTTCACTCATATGTGGAATCTAATGAACAAACTGAACTAAAAAAAATGGGGTCAGACTCTTAGATGGAGAGCAAGATGTCAGCTGTGGGGGATTATGTTAGGGGGTGGAGGGATTGACAAATAGTGAAAAAGAATTTATGGACATGGACAACAGTGTGGTGATTGCTGGAGGGAGGGGACTAATGGTCATGGAAAAATACAATAAATATTAATAAAAAAGGAAAATAATCAAATGGGTCACTTAACACTTGCACATTTCAATGTATGTAAATTACATCTTAATAAAAATATTATTATTGGTTTCTTACTAATAATTCACAAATTATGAATTTGTATGATATATAAGGATAAAACATTAATTTATTGGAAATATATTTTATAATATTATAATTTATAATAAGAAATATATATTTAGCCTCTTCCCACATTTCTGGTTTCTGGCACAGAGCTCTTGAAAGGCTTGGAATTTTGTAAGTGATGACAGCAAGAAAGATGTTGTTTGTTATGTCAATGAGGTCATTTTTGGACCCCACCTAAGGGTCAGGTTCAGTTGTCAGGAGAAACAACCACTAGACTTCAGGGTTGGAACTTTCATCCTGTCCTCCTGACCTCCAGGGTGGGGAGAGGGGCTGGAGATTGTATCAAGCATCAATGTTTATGATTGATTTAATCAAATCAATCATGTCTATGTGATGAAACCTCCATACAAATCCAAAAGACAGGATTCTGAGAGCTCGCAGGTTGGGAAACTAAAATGCTTTCAAGTGCTGCTTTGCTGAGCCCTAAGCTTCCTGAATGCAGAAGCTCCTTTGTTTGGGATCTCACCTCTGTATCTTTATGTTTGTTGATTCTTGTCCTTTAGTATCCTTTGTAATAAATCAGTAATCTATTGAGTGTCCTGTGTTCTGTTAGCAGTTCTAGCAAATTAATTGAACCCAAAGAGAAGGTCATGGGAACCTAGTTAGTCAGAAGTACTGGTAACAACCTGGACTTGTGATTAACATCCTAAGTTGGAGGGGGTCACTGGAACCCTTAATTTACAGCAAGTCAGTCAGAAGCACAAGTAGCAACCTGGGCTTGGGATTGGTGTCTGAAGTGGAGGGTGGTCTTAAAGGACTGAGTCCTTTGCCTGTTGAAGCTGATGCTATCTCCCAGTGGCTAGTGTTAGAATTGAGTTGCTATCTGGGACTACCTGCTGGTGTCTGTGAATTGCTTGTTGGTGTGTGAAAGCCTACACACACATGCATGCATGAGTGCACTAGCATTGGGTCCAGAAATTTAAAAAGATATTTGTAGGTATGGCTATAGCCAGAGTATCTTTATTGAATTGGCCACTTAATACATTCACTACTGTATTATCCTGGTCCAGTCAACATGATTTGTTGACTAGATTATTAAAGTAGCCTCTTAGTTAGTATCTCTACTTCCCTCTCCACCTTTCCTTCAGTCTATTATCCAAATAGCACTGTAAATATCTCTTTAAAATTCATTAGCTCATATTTCACCCTCTGTTGAAAACCCTCAAAAGATGTTGCATTGTATTTAGAGTAACAGCCAAATTTCTCACGGCTTACTTACTTAATGCTCCTACTCAAAAGTTATCTAAACAGTGAAGACTTCCATGACTACCCCCTATAAACTGCATTTCCATCCTTCCTGATACTCTCTACCTGATCTAATTACTTTTTCTTTATAATTCAAATCATCTTTTTATAGCTCATATATTTAGTGGTTATTTTGCTTATTTTTGCCTCCCTCTTACCCACTGGAATATGAGGAGACTTATATTCCCTCCCCTTGAGTCTAGTTGAGCTCTCTGACTACTTGACCTATAGAATATGGTGAGTGTGGCACTATGCCAGTGCCTAGGCCTGGGTCTCCAGAGATTGGGGTCTTCTGCCTTCTGTCTCTTGGATCTCTGGGATCCCTGAGTAGCCATGTAAGAGATCCAACTACTTTGAGACCTCCATGTTGAAAAGGCTATAGGTAGGCACTCCAGAGGACTATCCCAGCGGAGCTTTGGTAGAGATGGGTAAAGCCCACTTGAGCCCTCTGGATCAGTCATCCTCTATCTGACTACTACCAAGGGACCTGAGCCAATGTCACATGGAGCAGAAAAATTGTCCAGTGGAGCCTTGCCTGAATTTGTGGGCCAATAATTATGAGGTATAATAAAATGGTTGATATTTTCAGTCTCAACATTTTGGGATAAATTGTTAAGCAGCAATAGCTAATCAGACAGAAGTTTTCTGTATGTGTGTGGGGGGTTACCAACTAAAAGGTTCTCCTTCAGGGTGCATTTATGGGAAGCATATATGCAGGCCTTCTCCTCTCAGTGACAAAGCCAACAGGGCTTTGCCCTGTAGTACCAACACCCATATCCAGAACACTGATTCTTTTCAGGCAGAGTATGTAATTTCACTGGAGAAGAAATTTTAGACTTACGCTTGGGGACAGATATTAACTGCTGCTAGTCTCTCTATGTGTAGGGTGCAGGAGATGTGTCTCAGGTGAACGGTACGTATTCCTCCATTTATCTTGATCACTAATTGGAGCTCGGAGGTGTTGCCAGGAGAATAGCCCCTAAGTCCCTGTAGTCTCTGCTGCATATCCTGGGATGCAGCTCCCTGCAGTTTGCTGATACACTCTGTCCACTCTTGACCCCCTGCAAAATCATCGAAACATTGGAGTCATCTCATGGGTTCCAATTTTTTAAAAAATCAGAGCACTAATAGGTTTATTTCTTTCTTATATCTTTGCTGTTATTTCAGTGGGATTTGAGATTGGTGGGAGGGAAATGCATGTTTTGTTTTCTCTCCTAAACTCAAACTATGAGGGTCCTGGCCTCATAGTTCAGTTGGTTAGTGCATCATCCTAATACATCAAGGCTGTGTGTTTGATCCCCGGGCAGGGTTCATACAAGAAGCAACCCATAAATACACAACTAAGTGGAATGACAAATCAATGTTCTTTCTTTCTCCTTTCTCTCTCATATATATACATACATGTATATGTGTATACACACACGTGCACATATATACACATATACATATGTGTACATGTATATACATACACACATATCAGGAATTCTTCAAATTAAAGGATCTTCAAAGGAGCGTGTATATTTGATAAAACACTGAGTTCTGATTGTTCCAGAGACACCTCCCTTGCCACTTGTTCAGATATGCCCTGAAAAAATGAAAACTAATTTCCTCTGTCAATTGGGAGGGACAGCTCAGTTAAAAGCTTCCTGGTTTCAGAGTGAAAGAAAGAGGTAGATGATAGATAGATAGATAGATAGATAGATAGATAGATAGATAGATGATAGATAGATAAGAGAGAGAGAGGGAGATCCCTAAACAAGCCTCTTAGCAGTTTAGTCTGGTCAGTGAACCTGACCTATAGAGCTGAAGTTCATGGAATGGAAAGTCTAGGTAAAGCATATGTATGTTTTATTTATTCTCAGATGTTATTTTGAATTAACTGAACCACACGTTATTTCTGTATAATTTAGAGCAGTGCATATACTTTTATTGAACCATCAAATAAAATGTTCATTAAACATTTTTAATGATGTGAGCATGCTTATGATAAAATGTTGAGAACAAAAACAAAAAAGAAAGCATAATTCTAAATATTATCTAGACTATGGCTTTGCAAACTTGAAAAAATAGATAGAATTAGGACGATGTGTGAAGACACTAATTTTATTTGCTTACAAGAACTGTGGGTCGTTTTTATTCAAAAAAATTATGTTTTAATCTAAATAAACATAATTAAAAAATGCCTGACAGGATATAAGAGTTTTCTAAATTCAGCATAAAATGGGTAAATAAGATTTTGAGTCCGGGGCTATGACTTGGTAATAATTCAGGTTGGCCATCCACTGAAAACAATTAAGAATGCTGGATAAAACATATTCAAACATCTTAAAAGTGGCAAGATACTACAGGATTGCCAAGTCCAACTCTCACTGATGGTGGCAACCCTGAGAGGTTTGCAGAACACTGAAGCCCCTGGCTGTTGTCCTACTGCTTTTGCTGAATTGGGCAAACTGCAGCAGTTTTTGGAAATTGCTAGGTGCCAGAGAAGCCAAGTGGCCACCCATGCTGGAGAGTCTAAGAGGAGAAAATTCCTCAGAAAGCTAGGAACCCAGAATGCCACACTTCAGGATAGATCAACCAGAATTAAATCAACTCCACCCTCAGGGAACTACAGGACCTGTGTCTTAATTTTCAGCTGAGAAAAGGTTAAAAAAAAAAACCACCTAAGAAATTGTAACTATATGCCTGCCTTTACTGGGGCTTACAGTTTCAACTTTTACCTCACCTGAGTATAGGGGGTCTAGGTTTTGTGGGGATAGACGCTTTCATAGTTTGGGGCAGGTACTTTATTATGAGAAAATAATATACAACTAAAATACATAATTAGGTACAAATGTGAGTATTTATTTGGAAAAAGAGTTGCAACAAATTCCAAATTAAAAGAGCTGATGAATAACATAAACATCACAAAATTAAAAAAAGATAATTTTATATATTAAAGACTGACATCAATAGAATTATTTTCCCTATTTTTTTCCTTGGTTGCTTTGATAGCCTCTTTATATACAATGATTTTGTAATGTAACTTTTTATGTAGAGAACATAAAGAAGATTTAGTCTCTAGTATGAGTGAGAAATTATTTTATTATTGATGGCTTGGATAAATTTCTTTAAGTTTCATACTTCATTGCTGGTAATGTCATGTATATTTTTAGGATTGCTATGACATTTGGGAAATTCTCTACCAAGTTTTTATATATAAGCTATAAAATTTCAGAGCATTTCAAGTTTTCTTGGCATTGACAAATCTTAAATACTCCTTAAATTAATGACATCTATTAACCAGTTTGTTACTGATGTACAGGTTGTAGTGACATATCATTAGTTTTATGATACTTTAGTTAATGTCAGTACTTTGTGTCAAATTGGTTAAAAATTTAAATCTTTTTAAATGTGTTCAGATGCTTCATTTCCTTATTAATTTCATTTTCAAGCTACCCAAGAATCCATTCTTTACTTTTACCTGAAATTTCTGTCTTTCTCTTACTCATTCACTGTTCTTGGTATAATCTAAAAAAAAAATTTTGCAACTATTTGCTTTTTGATGTTAAAGTAATTTTTGTTGATTTCTTTATTCATCTTTATCACCTTTGTTATACATTCCATTAATGTTTTAATCAAAGTTTTCTTTTTTTAAATTTGGACAGAAGTTTTAATTGCAGTATAAGGCAAGATTGGAGATGGAGAGTCCAGTGACATATAAGAAACGTTGTCCCAATGGCCCTTAGACTTTGGAGTCCAGCATACTATTATGGGAACTAGCTGGGTGTTGCAAGTCTGGCTTGAAGTGGGTAGTAGAGTATTTTCTACCAGATCCTGTGAAAGGAAAAAAATGTCTGGGTCATGTTTAATGCAGCAAAGAATTGCTATAGATTCTATTTTCCATTTTTTCTCATGAATCTGCCTTACACTAGATGACCATAAACAAATTCCATTTGATCATTGCCCTAAGACCACAAAATTCTACTGTGTCCTCTTCTGTTTTTTAAAGGATACTGAATCTTTTTTACAGATTTTATTTACTTACTTTTAGAGAGAGAGGAAGGGAGGGAGAGAAACACTGATGTGAGAGAGAAATATTGCTTGGTTTTTTCTCACACGTGCCCCAGCTGGAGATCAAACCCACAACCCAGGCCAAATCCTGACCAGGGATCCACCCAGTGACCTGTGACCTTGCGGGATGATGACCAACCAACTGAGCCACACTGGCCAGTCACTGTCTCTTCTCATAATGAAACAATTCTTCTTCCTTTACTCTGACACTATGTTTTTTTCTCAAATTCAATGTCAAGTTTAGTGAGATTCTGATTCAGATATGCAGCTACAAAAATATTTTGGAGGCAATTGGGGTAATTTAAATATGTACCAGATATTAAAATTATTATAACTAAATAATTGTCAGAGCACTATGCTGTGCATCTGAAACTAATATAGAGTGATATTGAATGTAAACTGTAACTGAAAAATGTCTTTATATATTAATATATATTCTTGCTAAAACATTTGATAGTGACAGATATTTATTCTTCAATATTTACACATCAAATTTTGGAGGATATGAAGAATATTTTCTGTGTAACTATAAAACTATTGCTATACCAAAGAAAATAAAAAATTTAATAACTTTAAAAAATTATTTTTAAATTATAGTCAACATACAACATTACATTGGTTTAGGGTATAAAGCAGTGTGGTTAGTACTTTCAGTTCTTTTAAAATAAATCTTCAGATGACAAAAAGTACCTATTATTTATATCTAATGCATGGTTCTTTAATTTATCACTTGCTTTATTGAAACATTCCATAATGTTTTTCCAAACTGGGGTTAAAATGGCATATTTGAACTTTATTAACTTTTTAAACAAAGTCTTTGATTATACTTTGCTTGCTTGTTTGTTTTGTTGTTTAGGTTCCTGTTAAAGGTGAGATCATATGGTATTTGTCTAACTAAAGACATTGAAATAGAAAACAGGCTGACAGTAACCAGAGGGGAGAGGGGAGGGAATTTCAGGGGAAAAGGGGAAGGGATAACAGGAACAAATATAAAGGACACATGGACAAAAACTAAGGGGGGTGGAAATGGGAGGGAGGTGGGGAGCACTGGGGGGGTGGACTGGGATGGGAGTAAAAGACAGAGAACTGTACTTGAACAACAACTAAAATAAAAAAAAACTCTTTGGTATCTCATTTGCACTTGAGTTTCTCTGATAAATATTTGAAAATACATATTTGAGTTCTGAAAATCACTATACTGATGCAAGGTCAAATAGTTTTACAATGGTCAAGGCATCTTATTACATTTCTTAGATTATTTAAAGAAAATTGCACCTTGGCATGTATATTTTATTTTTTTAATTTTAATTGTTATTCAAGTACATTTTTCTGTCTTTTACTCCTGTCCCATGGCATGTATATTTTAAACACTCCATATAAAGGACAACCTGAAAACAAAAATAAATTTTGCAAAACACTGATAGAGACACATCGGAGATTGTGGAGACAGCTTTTTTGTCAGACAAAACTAAGAGAATAAGTTGTTGATGGACATATTAAGGGGCTTTCAACACTGCAGCCTTTATGATCACGAATTTGCAACTTGTTTCAATTGATAAAATTGTTTTCAGTGGATGAAAAAGTTAGAAGCTATCTCAGTGTCATTTGTTTTTTTATTATGCTATCTGTGCTTAAATAATTAGAGTTTAAACAATTCCCAATTGATTACTATTTGTCCCATATGGCAACTACAATAATGTGATAGTATTTGTTATTTGGTTTGTTTGATGTATCACTTTATTTTATACATATTTTCCACTATTTTTACTAATTATTCACAATTTTAGGTGAATAAGTTATATATTTTTTCCCTTTGGAAATTTTGCAGGTATTTATGCAAAAATAACATATAAAATTCAGCATGTAGATGATTCCCATAACATTTCTGTTATTTGAAGACACTATTTTCATTGTCACCTCAAGACCTCTTTCACTTAAACATTCAATACCCATGACAAGTCTACAGACCACTTCAATTAATAAATGTTCTTTATTCTGTTTGGAATTTTCTCCTTGGACCTCTCAAATTTTGTTAAATTTTTTCATGGGTGCTTTGTAATTTTGATTGTAATGTAAATGGTTACTTTAAAAATATTTATAATTTTTATTGCTATATTGAAATATAACTGATTTTTTGTCTGCTGATTTTATACCTAGAATCACTACTAAAGTCTAATTCCAATAATTTACCTGTGATTAGATTTGTTTGATTTTTCTACAGATAATATATCATTGAAGGTAATTGTGGATTTGTTTATTCTGTTTCAGTATTTATGATTAAATTTTTATTCTTGCTTATTTCTCTGGTTATGCTCTTGGCATGATGCTGCACAGACTTAGTGTGAATGGATGACTTGATTTTTTTCTTACCTCAGGAGGAATGGGTTCAATATTTCCCCCATTAGCTATGATGAGCACTGTAGAATTTTTACCATATGCTTGTGTATCACTGTTGACACTCTGAGCTGGAAGGGTCTACAGAGCCCCAAGACTGGAAAAGGAGGGTGGGGAGATAGCTACTACCTGGATTGAGTTGCAATAAGGACTTCATGGATTTAGAAAAAGATTAAAAGACTGGTATTGGGGTCTGAGGGTCAGTGAGGGTGCTGGAAAGTGAGAGGAGAGAAAACAGGCAGTCAGAGGAGGAGGCAGGGACTTGGGGGCACTGCACCTTCGCATGTATATTTTAAACACTCCACATAAAGGACAACCTGAAAACAAAAATAAATTTTGCAAAACACTGATGGAGGCACATCAGAGATTGTGGAGACAGCTTTTTTGTCAGACAAAACTAAGGGAATGAGTTGTTGATGGACATATTAAGGGGCTTTCAACACTGCGGCCTGTATGATCATGAATTTGTGATTTGTTTCAATTGATAAAATTGTTTTCAGTGGATGAAAAAGTTAGAAGCTATCTAATTTATTCTCATCAATCTCAGGACTGTCTTTGCAGAAAACCATGGGCACGAGGTCCTCCACCTAGGCTCAGAGTAATGGATCCACTTTTTATTTCTGCCCAGTCAAATTCAGAATGTGTCTTGTTTATGTTCTATTATGCATAATAGATAATAGAACAGATGATAAGTAAAATAGTCATTGAACTTTCTTTAGAGTTGTGAGTCTGACTTTTCTGGCAAGGGGTCAGAGGTAGATGACCTCATGCCCCAAATGTCAGACAGCTCAGTACATTTCTCCATGGGCATCAGGGCTACAGAAATCAAAGAGCCTTCATAACATTGAGAGTAAAGTAGAGTTAAAATATGATTTTTAATATGTTTTTCATTTTCTTTGTAAAATATTAAGGCATTTTAGACCATGTTATCCCTTCATCCCTGTCCACTCTACCCACTCCACTCCTCAGAGGAAATTACAATTACTAGTTTGTTGCATATCCTTCCAGATACATTGCTATGAATTTTTATTCATAAATATGGCTATAAAATGTAAAGTGTTGTTGTTGTGGTGTATAGGTGTTTAATATAAATTCCATCACATTCAATTTGTATTGTCCCTCTTCACCTTTTGGAACATAAGTTTCTGCAAGAGGTATCTTCAGAGCAAATGCTGTAAGAATAAAACAATGTCCTCTGGAAATATTTGTCAGGGAAGATAATGAACATGGAGATAGAAGATGCTAATGCCATAGAAGCTCAGGACTAAGAAAATTGAAATCGGCTTAATTTACAAACTGAATGGCAGATAAAAGAAAAACAGTTGGCTTCAATTTCCTCCCTCCTATCCTAATGCCCACAGGGTACCCACACACCTTAGCAACAGGAGCTCAAGTGAGGGCTCTGGTTGGCTCCCAAAAGGCAATTAATTCTTCCCTTTCTTGAGATCAAATCTGAATGAAGAGGCTAAATGAGTTTCCTTCAAGCATGAAAAGGCTGTTGTTCAATTGTGAGAGGACTGCTGCAAAGATGAAGGATGGATATGAGGTGTGTGTTTTAAGGACTCTGCTTCCAATTATTTGGGTCCCTTTATTGTTGAGAAGCAGTGCCAGTATTAGAAGGATGAGGAGCTGAAAACTCTTCAGAAATTCATTGTATGTAGCAGCCACTTTTTAACCTTTGCCTGCAAGTGGTTTTTGGAATGCACTCGTGGTGGAGCATTTTTAAATTCTAAAGCTGAATGAAATAGTATTGTCAAAGCAGTAATGTCTATGGTGATGAGAACACCAGTGCCTGGAATTTGATTTCTCCAAGGGTAGAATATTATGGAAACAGTTAGAAAGAATTGTGTCTTGATTTCCAGTATATTAATTAATTCAAATAGTTTCATCTACTTATATATAGGAATCTTAGAATGTTAGAGTCAAAAAGACATTAGAGATAATAGGTTATTTAAATAAATTGTATAGATCTAATTAGAGAGGCAGACAAACCACATAAATAGTCCAAGGTCACATAGCTGGTTAGTAGAAAGAAAAAAACAAAATGAAAAACCTTAGGCTTCCTGAATTAGGGTGGGAACTGTAGGCTTTCCCTGAAATGTGCTGCCTTCCTAATTAAGTCATGCAAAGACCAATATATTGATTAAAAAATTACAAACCAATGAAGCTTTTTAGGGATGGTGTGAGGTGGAGGAAGGGACATTAGTTATTGAGTTAGAGATCTGAGTTTGAATTCTGAATTTACCACTTAATATGTACTTTTAGGCCAGTTCCCTTATTGTCCTAGCCTTTGTGTAACCACCAAAAATGCTTGTCTTCCAAGGTTTTTAGGAAAACTAACTGGTATAGTTTCAGGAAAGTGCCAACAGAGAGCCTGGCATATTGCAGGCTCTTGAAAAGTGATAATTCCCTTATTATCTGATAAATAAAGATGTCAAAATGGAGGAAGAGACAGAATAAAACAGAACAAAAAAATGTAAGTCACTGGGAATTGCCGTGGACCCCGGCTTGTGAGGCCCATGGCATTGTAGCTGAAACAAAAGAAATTCACAGGGACTACTGAATCCTGTAAAGAAAAATGGCGGTGGCTTCTCTCTCAAAAGGATCAAAAGACTCGGCCCTTGCCTTGATGAGCTTTTATTGTTTTTCTGGGCACATTACGTGAAGGTCCTCATTTACTATTCACAGGTTTGCTTTAGGTGGTTACCTTTTACAGAAAACAAAGGAGCCAGTGCTGCTAATCACATCACAGAAGAGGGATATTTGCAAATGAAAAGGGAAAAGTTGTTGAACCGGTTACACTCATCCTTGGAAGGTTTAGCATGGATTTTAGGAAGTTACTTTGCAGTAAATGTTTGTTGCCTCAATTCAGGGTGAGGGAGCTTTAGCAAAAGCAAGTCTCATAGCAGTCTAGGTACAGTGCAGGCTTGATTCCCCATGGGAGAACCTATCTGTGGGAGTGGGAGTGTGTGCATCTCCGAGTGGGAACTGGGCCCATGCCATGCAGAATGGTCTCCTATAGGGAATAACTGTTATCTTGGCCTTTTTATATTTTTCTCATTTTTTCCTTCCTTTTCTAATCTACTAAATTAGGTAAGCAATTATAACACCAGTTTTACTTAAATTTCCCAAGTGCTCTTAGGAACTTTGGCTTACCAGGAAAGGCTGTTAAAAGGGTCTAATTTTATAGCATGACATAAGAAATGGTAAAGAAAATTCCGGAACTTGTGGTCAGACCCCACATTACTTGCATTCAAGCACTTAATAGGAGAGAAGGCAAAGGTCACTTCTGATTTTTTTATGAACTGCCTACAGTGAGCAGGAAACTCACTTTGAGAATGTAGAAAAAAGTTTTGTGTTTTCCAGGGATGGATATTGGTTGTGGGCAGGAAGGAATGGTTTGCTGTGTGATAACTTGGTGGGACCATCAAAATGCCCTCTGATGAATCCTAGTTCCATGTAGGTTCCATAGTAAGCATTTTAAAGCCTGCCTTCTACCAGCGGTCAAGGTGTCAAGCATAAACATGCTATAATATCTCACTTCTGGGGAAAATGGTCTCAAATCTTTGAAAGAAGGGCTATGAGAAATCAAGATAGAAGATCAAAGTTAAACAAAGACATATGAGGTCTTTCTTGAAAAAGTGTAGCCACAGTTAATATATTGAGAATGGTTTGCACAACATCAATGTAACCTGGCAGCCAAGGAGAGTGGACTGGAATGCTCATGTGTGAACAATGATGACTTCACTGTACTAGTCAGTGGGCGTGGTAGATGATGTTGAGTGAGTATGTGTACTGTGTGGCTGTCACATTCAAAATGAGCAAGTACAGCAATGAATCTGCATCAAATTTTGCCTTAAGCTTGAATGTTCCTCCACAGAAACTATTTGGATGATTCAGAAGGCTGCAGCTATGGGCAACTGGTGTTTGGCAGTTTTATCATGACAATGTGATTGCTCATGCATTACATCTCATGTAGAGTTTTTTGGGGAAACTTCAAACCCAGGTGACTCAGCCCCACTGCAGCCCAGATTTGGTACCCTGTGACTTTTGGCTTTTCCCCAAACCAAAATCACCTTTGAAAGAGAAGAGATTTCAGAAAGTTGATGAGATTCAGGAAAAAATGGTGGGGTATCTGATGGTAATTGGGGGAACCGTGTGAGGTCCTGAGTGCCTACTTTGAAGGAGACTGAGGTGTTATTGTCTTATGTAGAATGTTTCTTGTATCTTGTATCTTCTCCAATAACTGTCTCTATTTTTCATATTACATGGTTGGGTACCTTCTGGACAGACCTCATATACCTATATCCCTCCTCCAGTAACCCTGACCTAAATGCCTAGAAAATGTAAATATGCCTTAAGTTGGGCCAGGGTGCCGTCAGCTGCCAGAACTGTCTGAACTACACAGGGAAGCAGATGATAAAAGGGACCCATTGTGCTTACTTTGAACTCTGTCCTGAAAAAAGTAATATGATCTCAAGGGGACTGAGCAAAGGGGAACTTAGATATTTTAAGAAGGAGACAGATGGAGATAAAGTCAGGCCATGAGATATAGAAGAATGTGTCACCCAGATTGGAGACTAAAAACAATGTGTAAGGTGACAGTAGAAGCACAAGACACCTTTTTACAGACTTAAAGGCTTTCCTCTGAGTAAGGGTGGCAAGACCTGGGTGGAAGCTTGAGAAATTCAAGGGAGCTGGATCATGAGAGTGGGGAGTAAGGGGAACTGCCCTGATTCCCCTGCAGATGAATAACAGGTGGCAGCAGCAATGAAGGGCTTTTGCAGATTCTGGGGCTGTCTCTTGATATTGAAAAGAGGCATAGCTGAGAGTAGAGTTTACAGAAAGCCTAGAATGAAGTTTAGGTAGAACTGGGATGCTGACCAGGGAGGCTCACACACAGCATGAGGCTGATAGGGACTCTAGGTAGAAAAAGGTGCTGCTGGCTCTGGCACCTTTCCCTAAGTGTCACTGCACACTAACAAGGGGCACAAAGATTGCTGGGGTGGGAATGAGAACCAGCAGGGGTGTCTATGGTCACCTCCAACCTCTGATCATTGTGGTACTCTGATCCCCTCCTGCAACCTCTGCTTCCCCGAATGTATCCTTGACCCTCTGGCAGCATCTCTCTGGTAAGCAAATTTTCTTTATTATTATTTTTTTAATTCTTAGTATTTTAAATTCTTTAAAAATTTTTTCATTGTTTTATTTATTTTTTTAAAATTTCATTTTAATTGTTGTTCAAGTACAGTTTTCTGTCTTTTTCTCCCGTCCCAGTCCACCCACCCCAGTGCTCCCCACCTCCCTCCCATTTCCACCCCCTTAGTTTTTGTCCATGTGTCCTTTATACTTGTTCCTATAATCCCTTCCCTTTTTTCCCTGAAATTCCCTCCCCTCTGGTTACTGTCAGCCTGTTTTCTATTTCAGTGTCTTTGGTTATATTTTACTTGTTTGTTTTATTGCTTAGCTTCCTTTTAAAGGTGAGATCATATGGTATTTGTCTTTTACCGCCTGGCTTATTTCACTC
>PVKM010024213.1:0-20640 GCA_004027735.1 Carollia perspicillata
GTCCTACCTCCCTGGCCCCTCAGTGTCCACCTTTTTTGCTGGTTGCCCTTCAGCACCCTGATCTCCTAACCCTGGAGTGTTGCAGGCACCCCATCATTTCTCCATCCTTGATCACCCCCTTGGCCATCTCAGTCAGACTCCCAACTTGTCATGCAATCAATGTATGTCAGCACTCACACATGTATCTATTAAAATTTTAATAGATAGAGCAAGTGTAAAATATCCCAAAGCAAACTCTTGATCTTCCCCCGTCCCCCAAACCTGCTCTGCAGCCAGATGTCGCAATTTTGTTCACGTCAACATCCTTGCGCTGCTCAGACCCAACACCTTGAAGTCATGCTTGCCTTCCACCTTTCTCTTAAATCCGTCAGGAAACACTGCGCACTTTCACTCCTTCCACCATTAGCCCCTGGCCCCCCTCTTCTTGGTGACACAACATCCTAACTGGTCTCCCCTCTTACTTGCTCCCCAGCAGTCTATTCTTACCATAGACATCCAACTAACTGAAGGGTAAAAGCTTGTGTTATGTCAATGGCCACAAAATTGTATATATAGTCTTCCTTCCCTCCACCCCTGATTATTCCTCCACTCTCTGCCATTTGCTCTCTAAATTCATCTGCTAGCACTTTCCCCTGCGCTCACTCCACTTCAGCTGCTCTGGGCTCTTGCTGTCCCTCCAGTACACAGAGCATGCTCCCGCCCCAGGGCCTTCATGCTGACTATTTCTTCTACCTAGAATGCAATTTCCAGATAATGCCCTGGCCTACTCCCTTGCCTCCTTTAATTTCTGCTCAGATGTCCCCTTCCTATGGAGGTTTAGCCTGAAAATCTTATTCAAGATTACAACCACTTCTTGTCAACCATCCAATGTCCCTTATCCTGCTCTATTCCTTTTCCCTATATTACACGGCAGTTTCCAATGTTCCATTTAATTCGCTCATTCATTCTGTTTATTACTTATTGCCGGTCTTCCCCCCATTGGAATACAGGCTCTTGAAGACAAGGTTTTTGTCGGTTTGGTTCACCCATGTATCAAAAGCATCTAGAGGAGATTTGGCATGAAATTGGTATTCAATAGATGTGTTGAAAACTGAATGAATGATGAATCAGAAAAGGAGCCAGAATACAGAATTTGTGAATGGAAGAAATTACATGATATAAAACAAAAAGAAAAGCTAGCCTATGTCCAATACGATCAATCATGCATTACAATGTTTTTCTCCTTCCTCAAACTTTCCATGACCTCGTTGCACTTTCCCCTTGAAAATAACTAACCTTTAGCAAAATTCCTCCTGAGTATGCAGGTGACAACATACAACTCTATTCTCCGGGACTAATGAATCTCTCTGGGAGGCAGGGGATTTATTCTATTCCAAGCGCTTCAAGCAAAAAAAAAAAAAAAAAAAAAAAATACAAGGCACTCCAGTGAACTTGAACTCTCTAAGTAAGCAAATAGAAACATTATTTCTTCTCATAGCTAAGTCAGAATTTTTTTGTCCTTGACAATAAAACTTATGTGGCTGCCGTGGTGTCAGGCCTGGGTCAAAATTACAAGTGTTTGGGGAAAAGTGGACTGATTATTCACATACAGAAAATGACACATGGTAGCATAGGAAGCTAGTGCATTAAAGGCCGGAGGTATGGATCTTTAGACAAAGCCAAATAACCCTCCTAACCTAAGTTCCTCTGTCATTAAAAACAAGCTCAAGATGTGCAATTATAAACTTGATGGTTTTTAAATTAGAGACACTGATCAATTTCCTCTCTTTTCCCATTTTAACTGACAAGTACAACTCTGTCGATTGAGATAAAGGCAAAGATTAGGAGACTGACCCAGATATGTCTTGAAGCTGCTTGATACCCTAAAAAAGGAAGCAAACCTGCTTGAAACTTTCAAAAGCACATCTTACTTACCAGCCTGCCAAGCTGGCGGCGGATAATAACAATGGAGGTGGCGAATGCAGAATGAAAGGAGGATGTGCAAGAGTGAGAAAATAAACTTATCTGTGAAAACAAAGCTAAAGTGACACTTCTGCTTCCTCCTGAGTCCTATTGGTATCAGTATCTCATGAGATTAAAATTTCTTAATATGTGCGTATTTACTCTCCTACAAGATGCCTAGAGAGGTGTTCCAGTCCATTTTTTGACCATTTATCTTTTCTTGTTGAATCACAGATAAGATCCATACGTATGGTTCTTAACAAATAGTTATGTGTACCACCCTACAACAGTAACCTTAGCAAAGTTTAATTTTTCTGAACCTCAGTTTTCTCATTATGAAATAGAAATACTTATACCAATGTCCTACCTGGTGCCTAGAAAATAGTAGGAATTCCATAAATATCAGTAAATGAAATGATAAATATGTACACCATGAGGCTATCGAAAGGATCGAATTAGATCGTAGGATTCTCTAGCGCGGTGCTCACAACGCGGACTCGCCCCACACTGGCTGCTCCTGCTGTCTGTGTGGCACCGTTCGAGATGCTTCGATTCGCTCGTCAAAGCACGCAGCCCGCGAAGCTTTACAACGTAAGACGGGCGACATAAAGCCTCAGAACTCACTGCCTAAAGTCTGAAGTATTAAAAGACAGAACGTTCTATTTTAAATCACTCAACTCTGTGTTGAACTCTAACCAAACTAAACCAGGTCCATTCGTGAGTAATATGTCAGTATGGAGTTCACCTTGCTTCTCTCACTGGGCAGGACCACCAGCTGCCGAGCGGTCCTCCCAGGCTCACCGTGGGTCGGAGGCCGACCCCTCTGAATCAGGAACTAACCTTTGAAGGTTAGTTTTGTTTTGGTTTTTGTTTCACGTTAACTGCCATTGTTAATAGAAAGACACCCTAAGTGGGCTCCGCTCTGAAGCCTCTCCAACCCTCTAGGCTACCATATGTTTCTCGGAGCTAGGCAATTACGATATTAGACAGAATTCTGTTGTCTGTGATCAAAATAAGAGTTCCCTTCAAATGAGCTCCCAACAGTTATGTTACCCCTCTTTTCCAGAACCTTAAAATTATTGGCTCCTGGAAACTGTCATTTTAATATAGTTTTGTGGGTCAGTAGTCATAAGGCCTATCATGTGCAGATTCATTTAGTTCTATGAATTCAAATATTCAGAACATTTCAGAGCATGCTCCATGATACACAGGGTACAGCCAAGGCAAGTCTTTGCCCTTAAAAAACTGACCATCTAGTTGAATACTGTAATCTAGATGTAATTTTTTTAAATCAATAATATGCAGGGGTGAGCAAAAGTAGTGTTACAGTTGTAATACAAATAAATAATACAATAATTAGTAAATAATAATACAAGAATAAACTCTATTTTGTGTACTCACACTGTAACCTACTTTTCCCACCCCTGTGTGTACACATCATAATGTCTTCTACATAAATGCAAACTTGTTACACAAATAAAATTCAAACAATGATGTCATTTGGTCATAATGCTCCTACTATATTCAAGGAAAACATTTATTGACAGCTTGACAGAGTGTCGTATTTTACTCCCTCGCAGTATCAGCTACAAACTCAGAGGACGTACAGAGCAAGGGCACAGCCCTGTCGGAAACCAGAATTCCAACTGAGCCGAGATGGACTTCCTGACACCATGGGGCGCATCTGCAACACAGCCTCCCAATCGCAAAACATCAAGATGCTGCTGCATTTCCTCCTCTAAAAAGAAGGTCATAACATTGTTCCCAGTAGGAAAGTGATATTTCACCTTGGAGAAGTCAGTTCTTAAAATGATGCAGAAAAAAATTAACTTGGAGATGACAATAACGTAAATAGGTTTATTAAACAATGGGATCTCATATCATACAAAGGAAGTGATCACGCCGAGGAAATCTTTTGGAAGTACTGAAAAGTGATCAAGAATAGTGTATGGAATCTTGAAGGAGTTTGAACTGTATTCTGGCCTCCCGCTCCCTACTGATGTACACTTCTGCTTTCATTTCTTATTGATTCCATTTATGTTACTATCAACGGCAGGTTGTGAGGGGTACTATCATAATTGTGCTATGGAAAACCCAAGCTATAAGTTAACGTCCATGGTGTTGATGGGAGCACAACAATTAAGACTTATAAAATACTTGCTACTTTACTTCTAATAGTTTTGTTTTATATTGAGGGGGTGTGGTACACTTTCCTGGCAACTTAAATGAGTCTCACAGAAACATTGGGAATGTCCAACACTGCAGACCAAACAACAAATACACACTCTGAAGCTGAAAGCAAATAGGATGAGGAGGATGGAGCAGACCAGCAGCAAGGTTAGGAGCAGGGAAGGAAGAATGGTCCGGACAGAAAACAGCACATGCAGAGTAGCAGAGATGGAAGAACGAGTGGGCATTCGATGAGCACACCCCTGGAAGGAGTGCAGGAAGGCCAAATTGCAAGGTAAGAGAGTGCCCTGTGCTGAGATGGGACCTTGCCTAGCTGTTTAAGCTTCAAGCAAGAATCTAGACTTAATTCAAATGGCAAAGAATACCACTGAAGGGTGTTAAGCAGGGTATGACATAATTGCCGTATTTTGCTGTGTATAATGTGCACCCACATTTTTGGCCCAAATTTTCAGGAAAAAATTATTTTGTTTTAATTTTTTAATTCAGTTTGTATTTATTTGTATTTGGATACTTGGTTTTTGTATTAAAAAGGAATTTTAGCATTTGTTTTTTAATATCTATGGTATAAGAAATTATATGTAACACATAATTACAAAATGCAAGAACAGATACCAGGTAGGTACTTCAGGTACTACCTATGTATAATATGTGTCCTTATTTTTCCCTCAAAAATTTGGGCAAAAACGTGCCCATTTTACATGGAAAAATACAGTAGTTTCACTGTTATGTTGTTGCTTGATGTAAAACCTGTATAAATTTAATATAGTCACACCCTGCTGCATCCATTTTCATTAGGAGAAACCAACTGTCGCTGGAGTTTCATTTGAAATCCTACCTCAGAGCAAGGGGCATGTCCCCACCCCCGTGTCTACTGGGAGTCTGATGGTGTGCCATCTCCCCAGGAGAGGAGAGCTGGGAAGCAGTTAACTTCACAATTACAAAGTTTGCCGTGTTATTTTCGATGCTTGTTTTGGAGTAGTTGTGTTTAGCTTATTTTAGCAGCACAGTTTCCAAGAGGGATAATTTCATTTATTATTCCCTTCACGATGTCACTGTGTTTGGTGAATGGGATATTGTTTGCATTGTTTTTATGGCCTTGGTATTTACTGTTTTGTTGGGATTTTTAATTGTTTGATTACTAAACACTGAATATCATATATGCAGGTTCGAATAGTAAGCATATTCTTAAATGTGAAAAACATAATAGTTATAAAAGAAACTAACAAGAGCAGGCATGCAGCCACATTATAGAGAAATTAATGTAGAGAAAGTTGCCTACTAGTGTATGTTAAAATAACCAATGTTTTCCCAACGTTAACTATTGAAACAATCAGTTTATTGGGGTAATTGGGTGTATTTAATAGCATTTGTCATTTAGTTTAAAATGCATGTCTATTCTGCATTTTAATCATGTGTAGAAATGTCACTTTAAAAAATAATTGTTATCATATGTTTATTTTTAAGACAATACAGACAGCTTTGGAGAAATCTTATCAGGGGAAGAGTGGATGTCAAGGCTTGTCAACAGCAGTTTGAACCAGGTAATTGATGACTGAACCAGATAGCTCTTCCTCGTGTCCGGGGACTCTCCTATGCATTGTAAGATGTTTCGCCGCATCCCGGGTTTGTTTCCACCTGACCCAATTATGACAGTCACAGTTTTCACGCATCGCCAAATGTCCCCTAGTTTCTGAGAACGCTGCCCTGGACCAGGAAGGTAATTAATGCAGTAGCTGCACTAGGTGGCTCGGCCAGACGGGGTGACAGGAGAACTGGAGAAGAGTAGAGCAGGCTGCGAAGCACCTGCGAGGGACAAGCAGCTGGGTCCCTCACAGACGGAACGTGGGAGAGAGTAGAGGGAAAAGGAAACTAGGCTGACAACCAGATTTGTGACGTGATCAATGGTAGGGCGCCACCTATCGGGTTAAAGAAGAGGAGGAGGAACAGGATGGAGGGATGTTGATGAAAAACGATCACGAATTTAACATTTTTATGTTGACTGAAGTCCCTAAAATACAGGAAAACAAAGAATTTTGTAAAAAGTAAGAAGTTTGGGGTTAAAACTTTATTTTCAAACCCCTGCCACATGCCTGAGCCTGGACCACCAAACTTCTCCCCTCCCCCACTCTATTCCACCCTCCCAACAATTGCCAGGGCCTATACTCACCCCCAACCTCCCACCCCCACCCCATTAGCAAGTCCAATTGGCTCAAACCTTCAAAATGCACCCAGATTCTGACCCCCTCCCTACCATAAGACACCAGCATCAGTTACAGCAGCTTCCTCACTGGCCTCACCTCTTCCGCTCTTGCTTTCACTGAACCCTTCTCTTCTCCGGGAACGGAGCGATCTTTTCCAAACATAAATCAGAGAATACCTTTTCTGTGCGCACCATTTTCCCAGTGCGCTCTTACTGCAAGCAAACTTCTGTTACGAGACCCACACAGGCGCCACCCCTACACCCCATCTGGATTCATCCATCTCTGTCCCTTAACAGCACTGGTTTGCTCATCGCTCAACACGTGTTGCGGCTTCTTGCCTTGCTGCCTCTCCACCCGCTGTTCCCTGTGCCTGGACTTTTCTTCCTCTAGGTCCTCGTACGACCGGCTTCTCATTCCTCAGGTCTCCGTTCGAAAGTCCTAGCAGACCTTTGCTGCCTAGTCTAGCCGCTCCCCCATCCATGGTCATTCTCCTCCCATCCCCTGTTTTTATTTTCTGTTTGGCCCTTACTAGAATCTGGAACTGTTTTTCCCCCTGGTTCTTCTCAGTGTGCCCCTACTAGAAAACATGCTGCGTAAGAGCCGGAGCCTTCACCGCCTGTTGTTTTATTAACTTCTGTTCCCAGCACCTAAAATAGGGTATGTCCATTCATTCATTTGTTAAATAAATGCATGTGCCACCGACAGTTCAGATTCGTCTCCTTTTCTTTTGTCTTCGCCAAAACTGCTCATCAACCTAAATTCTCCGTTTTAGTTAAATGGCATAACCATCTACTCTGTGGCTAAGAACACGAGAGTCGTCCTTAACGACCCCCTTCTCTCAATTCCTGTTCAGTTGTTTCTCAAGACCTTTCTATTACACGTCTGAACTGTCCGTGGAGTCCGTACCCTCCCTTCCCTTCGCAGGGCCCCAAGCATTGGAAGTGACCTCCTCATGGGTCATTCTCTACCTGGTGTGATCGATTCCCTAGGCTACCTGAAGAATCATCCTTCGTAAAATATAAATTGTGTAATGTTTCTTTTCTTCTTAAAAAGGGTTCAACTACTTGCAAGAAAAACTTTAAAACTCTTTAGCATGGCTTTTAAAACTCTTCCCAATGTGGTCCTCTTCTATCCTCTTTTTCTTTTCGTTTTTTGCCTTCTCCTCCATGTACTGACATGTGCCGTGTGCTTCTTTAGAGTAAACCTTCTACCATTCCTTGAAAACATCATGCACTTTACAATATTTCTTTACCTTGTTCAAGCTATTTCTGTGAACTGAAATTCCTTTTCTTCTCCCTTCCACAGAGTAATATCCATTTATCTTCTTCAAATCCAATTCAAATGCCACATTCTCTGTGGAATTCCCTTATCCTATTCGTCAGAAATTGATACTTCCTTCCACCTGGCTGCCGTAGCCCGGACACAGGCCTCTCTATTATGGCACTTAACACTGTCTGACCTAGATTAAAGTAACTTTGGGTGTCATCCTAGTGAATTATGGGCATCTTGAGGGATAAGAATTGGCTGGTTCATCTTCCTAAGTGTGCCATGAAACCTAGGAAATTCTCTGAATATATAGGCTTTCAGTAGATTTTGCGGAATTAAAACCAACATCTGAAGAAGCAGAGGAGCCTCTGGGATGATCTCAGCCATCAGAGGCTGGCAGGCGGGCTCACCTGCTGAAGGGTACCAGCAGCTTTCCTGTCCATAGGTTGCCTCCTCATCTTCCGTCTCCTGTTAATCTTTGCACCCCGCTGTGACAGCCAATCAGCTCCTTCCCCCACCCTCATTACAAGGTTGTAATACTCTAATTATATCTTTTGGTGTTCTTTCATATAAGGTATCTCAAGTCCTTTTCCAAAGTACCTTTTTCAAGGTGTTTGTCAGTAGATGTCTATTTCATTTGAAATCTCTGGTTAACGTTGTTTACATCTCAGTTTAGCAGGCCGATAGATAACAAACAGCAAGGTCCAAAGTTCGGCGAGCTACTTACGGACTCAGACCAGATTTTTTCTTAATCCTCACCTAAGGATATGTTTTGTTTTGTTTTAACTGATTTTTTTTTAGAGAGAAAGAGGATGGAGATTGGTTGCCTCCCATTCACTCCGTGACAGGGGATCAAACCCACAACCTAGGTATGTGCCCTGACTGGGAATCAAACCCTCAACCTTTTGGTGTACAGGACAATGTTCCAACCAACAGAGCCACCCAGCCAGGGCCAGACTGAATTGTTTTTAAAGTTCCAATAGGAACAGCCTGATACTGTATACCTATTGATGCACAATCAAAAGCACACAGGCCCACCTATGTGGTATTCTTGTCCAAAACATTGAACTTGAATTTAATCAATCTTCTGGACTAACTTCTGTTACTGAAAACACAGGGAACCTCAGATGAAATTAAATAACATTGTAAACAGAACAGAAAACATAAAAATTGGGTAAATTCTAGGACAACTGATTTTTTTGGAACATCAACGGGAAATTGTGGGAAAAAGGGTTGTCATTGTTCTTGGTTTTTTGTTGTTGTTGTTGTTGTTTTCTGATAGTATAAGAAGTTAGGAAAAACAGTGTCAGAGAAAGGGGAAAAACTAGAGCCTCTGGAAGGACCCGCCGGAGTGGAACGCATGTAAGGCGCTGGGAACGTCCGAGAGCACTTGTGTAACTCCGTGACCCAGAGGCCCTGCTTTCCTGAGCTGTGGCCTCCGTCCGAGAAAACCAAGGTGATCACTAAATTTACCCTGACTTTACTTTCTGTAGTTCTGCTTCATGTTCCTCAAAACCGCAACTGTAGCAACAGCTAGTGGAAAAGGGGGCAGGGGGCTTTTCAGTGTATCCAAATGATTTAAATGACTTTCCCCAAAGGCCCTGTGATCTCTCGAGACAGACCCTGTTAAGAGTAAATGATCTGGTGCCCTCACTGTTACGATGCTAGGAACAGCTCCCCTGACCTGCCTCACTGTGACAGGCGGCAACTGAGACATTTTAAAAAGGAAACAAAAGTAGTGGCCACAGAAGACTCCCCCAGAAATGTTCCTCATGAACTGACCATCCTATGAAAAAAATGTGATGTCTTCCTTATCATGGCCAGCATTCTCGGTCCTGTTTGCTGTCCCGGTTTATAAGTTCCTTGCTTTTCTCATGATCCACTGGAATGGCAATTCATACCACTACGGGAGAGTAATCGGCATCTTTAGAAAAAGGGGGTGGGGAAGCATCGCTCTTTATTCCCCTAGCCTTCAGCCTTCCACCCTCAGCACTGCAGAGGGGAGCGGAAGTCTCTTCCCCATGCTTTCAAGGAAGCACAGAAAAAAACATGTTTAGCTGAAGCCACCGAATGAAATGAGTCTGTTAATGCTGTCATTTATTTTTAAGTGTTGCTGTGATGCCTCTCAACATACAAGCTCACAGCTTGCAAGATGCTGTGATGTGCTAGAAAGAGCAGTCATCCTGGGTTTCCTATTTTTAATTTATTCATGTGTCACTGGTTCACAAAACCATACAGACTTCAAGGGTACAACTCCACACCGCAGGGTTCTGCCATCAGTGCAACCTGAGGCGGGCCACTTTTCTGAGCCACAGCTAAGCTGGAGCTCACCCTGCCTGTCTCACGTGGAAATGGGGCAGTGGACATGATGGATGGAAATGAGATAATGGACATGATGGCACTTGTGGGCTCTCAAGTTCTCCCTAAATGTTAAGCATCACTACTACAAGGTTTGTTACCTCCCAGAATATTAAATGGCGATCATAAGGTTGCACTGGAAAAGGAGACTACGTTATATTGACCATGTGCCAAACAGAAAGCCAAACCCCTATAAACCTGGCAGTCAAAATTCTTAAAATGGAGAATGTTTCCAGTATGTGGATCAATTTGTCAACTACAATTACCCTTCATTGAATTAAACAACCTATCATATTGGTGGGCAGTATATACTTGCTCTCCTTTTGGAGTCCCTGTGGATCATTAATTCTCTGAAAGAGAAAAGGTACATACTCATTTTCTTAATCAAATGAAAAAATATTGAACCCTATTAAGTAAGCCCACATTTGCACTCTTAACGGTAAATTAAGACCTTAATTTTGTTATTCACACAGCACTTGTTGCTAAGTGCTATCAAACATCAAGTGAAAATGAAAGGCATGTTATCCAGCAAATATGCAAATCCACCCTTTTCCTTACGCTGCTGCTTGAAATTGCATTCTCCCCTGGCATTACCATCCTCATCATAGTCATAATAATATTTGGCGTATAGTAAGCACATATGTGTAGATGCTACTCTATTTTACACATGTGAAATCTTGTGTATTTTGTATATGTTAACTGTAAACAGTTTTCATACCTATTTTAATTAACTTGGAATAATTTTCTCTTTATCACTTTGTATTTTCTCTCCATCTCAATTCTGAGGGCGAATGCGGGAAGTCCTCACCTATCAACAGGGAGTTCCACTGAGGATGATTTGGTGTAGCTGCTCTGGAAAGCAGTATACAACTACCTTGGAAAATTTAAAATAGAACTACCATAGGACCCAGCAATTCCACTATTTGTATATTTATCTGAAAAAATCTAGAACACTAATTAAGAAGACATACGCACCCCTATGGTCACTGAAACATTATTTACAATCGCCAAGATACAGAAGCAACCTAAGTGCCCACCAGTAGACCAGTGGATAAAGAAGCTGTGGTACCACGACACAGTGGCGTACTACTCAGCCACAAAAACGAGTGCAATCTTGCATTTGCAACAACATGGATAGACACAGAGGGTATGAAGCTAAGTGAGATGCCAGACAGAGAAAGACAAATACTGTATGATTTCATTTACATGTGGGAATCTAAAATAAATAAATAAACCAAAAACCCTCATAGATACAAAGAACATTTTGATGGTTGCCAAATGGGAGGGGG
Organism: Carollia perspicillata; assembly: GCA_004027735.1. Lineage (NCBI taxonomy): Eukaryota > Metazoa > Chordata > Mammalia > Chiroptera > Phyllostomidae > Carollia > Carollia perspicillata. The sequence goes on from PVKM010024213.1 coordinate 11,246, forward strand.
TTGGGAGGCTACCTGAAAATGGGGAAGGGATTAAGAAGTACGAACTGCCAATTATGAAAAACAGGCACAGGGAGGTAAAGTACGGCATGCAGAATGTAGTCAGTAATAGTGTAAAAACTACGCATGGCGTCCGAGGGGCCCCAGACTGACCAGGTGGCCACTGCATAAGTTATGTAAGTGTCTAACTGCTATGTTGGACATGTGACAGTAATATAATATTGTATGTCAACTTTAACTTTAAAAACTTTAAAAAATATTTTTAAGGCAGTGACCCAGTACCTTGAAATGACACATATTTAAATGAACTCCAAAGGACTACGAGTTTATCTCAGTTTCTATAAAAATAAAAATAAGTTATCCCCATTATAATTTGTGAGTCAATTAATTGAGCTAAAAATATTACGTAATTACGGGATCCAAATCTCTGAAGTAGACATGTTTAAAAATGGATGTCTTCCATTATGTAAATAGGCAAAAATATATTCTACTCCTAATTAATGATTCACATTATAGTTTTTCTTTCATAAAGTTAAAAATCTATAAGGCATTCTCTATGGCTTACATTCCAAAAAGATAACTAACTTCTATCAGACTTAATTTTCTAATACATATCTCTACTGAGATTAGTTAGAGTTTCAGAGAAATTAAAAAGAGGTGGGAAAATGTAAACGGTTGGAAATATCCGTGAAAGCTGAGAAGTGAATTCTTCACTGAATAAAAAGCCAATAAAAAGCATTTCGTTTCAAGATGCAAACTTGAAGAGTTTTTAATCAGTGTATTTAAAGGACTCGCCGCATCTGCATGGCAGTCACCTGCTACCGTTCACCTGGCTTCAGACATCAAGGACAGCAGAGTGGGCGGACACCTGCCGCAGCCACCGCCCTCCCTGCATGGGGGCTGCTGTCAACGGGAGCTGGATCTGTTTCTGCAAAAGCTGTGCCCCATGAAGAAAGGAGCACGAAGCACTTGGTAGCTACTGCACGTAAACGGTTACACCTACCTATCTCGATTCTTTCAACATCATCTACGAAATAGTCACAATTACTCTCTATATGTCACAAAGAGGAAACTGAGGTTTAGATGAATCAACTCCTCTACTGCGGGTGGCACAGTAACAGGCAAAGAACAAAACCAAGGGCAAGTCTGTCTGATCCCAGAGGCTGTTCCGACCACACCACTATGTTCCCTACATGTGATGCGCTCCAGTATAGAAAATTATAGTTTGCATGTGGACTGCCTAGTTCAGGTTACTTCCGTCTCTCTTTTTACAGAACAGTGTATCCCTTGTTACACAGAAATACCCATACTTTGACAAAATTACTCAAACATGTAAATCTCTGAAAATCTGTTGATTTTTGAAGTGTGTGTATCAAAGATAATGATTATTCCAAGTATACACTTTGATTACTGTTATAAGCAGTAGTAGCATTACTTATGTATTAGATAATTTAGTTAAATGTATGAACAATATCCAGTTCTAATTAACAATTCTAAACAGCTCTATAAAAGTCTTGCTAAATATTTCTGTTTTCCCCATGCTATTTTTAAAGATTATCTTAATTTAGTGATTTGAGTATCATACTGAAATTTAGGAAACTAGGTAGCCCTGTTCAGCTCCATTACTAAATTCCTCCTAAAACATGGAATTCAGTTTTAATGCCCTGAGTGTTAAGAAATGTAACTGGCAAAATGTGCCCTGGCTGGTGTGGCTCAGTGGTTGAGTGCCAGCCTGCGAATCAAAGGGTCACTAGTTTGATTCCCAGTCTAGGACACATGCCTGGGTTGCAGGCCAAGTCCCCATTAGGGGCTGTGCAAAAGGCAACCATACATTGATGTTTCTCTCCCTCTCTTTCTCTCTCCCTCTCTAAAAATAAATAAATAAATAAATAAATAAATAAATAAATAAAAAGAAATGTAACTGGCAAAATAAGTGAACTTGTGTGTGTGTGTGTGTGTTTAAAGTGAATTCTAATAGCATCATTTTCATTAAGAACTTATAGGACTAATAATGTCTAAGAGAAAAATAAGTTTACCCAAGTAATTCTTCAGTTAAAAAGGTCCTTCTCTATATACTTTACTATCTGTGTAGCTGATTCATTATATACTTTTAAGTTGTCCTCACATCCTAACATCCCTGGTCCCTCCCTTGGGACAGTGTGAAGCAATGCCAGGGGCAGACTCTGTTGGCCATTGAATGCAATAGCAAGGACGTTTGGCAGGTGCAGGAACCCCGGCCCTGGTGACAGTTGCAATCCTGAGTCTGTCTTTAACTGTAATCACCACTCCCCACGTGAAAACGATGACGTGGCTCGACCGTCACCTACCCATTTCCATGACCAGCTGCTCGCCCCAGGGACAAGTGCTCCACAAGACCTGCAGGGTTAGGGTTTCAGAACTGTAAAAAATCGTAGGCATCCACTCTACCTACCAACCTGCTCATTTTATAAATGAAAAGCTGAGAGTGGGGGATATAATTTGCCAGAGGTCACTCCATTTATAAATTGGATGCTAAGTTTAGTAGAATAACATGATACCTAAGTAGGGTCAAAAAGGGTAAGTAGACTTTTCTGGAGAAGCTCAAATTTGGGAAGTTCTGTATTAACAAGAGGATCATGGATGAGTTTTAATTCCGATTCCATCAATCTCCAACCTTGAGCAACTCATTAAAATTCATGGACCTCCAGTTTTCTATTCTATGAGTAATTATCTTCTAATAACCTTGAGCAAATAAGGAAGGTAAAAATGTTTGTAATTGTTGAATATAGAAGAAAACTTTAAACACTAGATTGACGGTATTAACTAACGTTTATTCATTATTTACTATGTTCCAGACACTGAGATAAATGTTCTACATCTGTTTATTTTACACAGTCCTTACTTTGAAATAGATCCTACTATTATGTTCATGTTGCAGGGGAGGAATTGAGTATTCAGAGAGGCTAGAAAACTCAGCCAAGTTTCCACCTATTCGGTGGAACAGTTAAGGATTAAACCCGGGCTAACTAACTCAAAAGCAATGGTTTTAAATATGGCACCGCCCTTTGGATATCATTTTACAGTTATATTTCTTAACTAGTCACTTTTCTGAGCTTTTTTTTTTTTTCAGAGCAAAGCTTCTTCTCCCTGACTCCTGATAAAATCCAATTCCTAGCTCTGTGGGCAGCCATTCACTCCACTTCCGCTCCCACTGGCATCTGTAAATTAGCCTCTGGTAATTATCTGTGTAGGAAGCAGCAGGCAGTGCACAGAGCAATGTAACGTTTGGTCTGAGTCCAATGTGGGAATTTGGCATTCTTGAGTCATAAATCAACCAACCATGGCCCAACTTGAAGATGTATTTGCTCCAGCTTTAAAAACAGGCTCAACAGCCATAGCTGTGAGCAAATACAGCTTCATATACCTCAGACAGGAACTCTTCAATCTGCAAGAAAGAACAGGTGTTCACACTTTGCCCTCCAAGGCAATTGGTTCCCACTGTGTTTGACCAGATGGTGAGTCCAATTTTAGGGCATCTGTCCTCCCTTGAGAACGTCTCGTCTTCCGTAACAAAAGTCACATACAGGGACTACAAATGTGGCCCTAGGAATAACTTTAAAAGTTAAGATTTAGGCCCAGTACCAGGAGAATAACTTCCTAAGAGGCCTATGGTTTCAGAGGTGTATAGTTTTTTTTACATGCCTACACTGTGGAACATTCATTACAATTTATTTTATACCCTTTTTCTTCAGGGGAACTGGAGCACATGGGAGAGATGACCCATGAAAATGACCAAACTAAAATGACCCAGGAGAATGGCTAATCTCGGGCTTACACCAGGGGCGGGCAAACGACAGCCTGTTGGCCAAATCCCCTGCCACCTGCTTTGTAAACGGTTCCTTTGGAACTCGGCCACTCCCAGCTGTTCCCAGATAGTCTGTGGCCACTTTCATGCCACCACAGCAGAGTTGAGTAGTTGCAGCAGAAACTGTATGATGCATGAAGCCTAAGGCATTTATTATTTGGCCCTTGATAGAAAAAGTTCGCTGACCACTGGCTTAAGGCATGAGGAATTGAAAATATTGAGGCACTTCCTTCTTTGGAAGTTTCGTATAAGGTATCTATGAAACAGAAGTGCTCACCAGCTTACCTATTTCATCATCTCTCATAAGAAACCACAACCTGGCAATGTAGTACCAGCTCCTCTGACGTCACTTCCACTAGCGGATCGTTACCATCATGCTCCTGTAATGTCATACTCTACCATCAGAATGGCTCAGTTCTCCTGGTAGAGGGATCTCATGATGATAAATTGTACTTAATGAAATAATAAGAAATGGGAAAGAAAGGAAGAGTGCCAGGCGCAGTGGACAACATGTGTGAGGGCACTGAAGACATACTTCGTTTTTTTCACTCTTCCTAGGCCTGGTCGTGTTATTCCCTTACGAACTGTGTCAGGAAATAGAAGGCCGTGTGAACAAACTTGAAGAACAGAAAGCATGACAACTCTAGTCTAAGGAGAACTGGAAGACTGATTCAAAGAAATAGCACCTAACAAAAGTGAACCAAATAGGTAGCACCCACATGTGAACCAGATACTGAGAGAAATGATGGTTATAATTTTCTATGGAGAAATTTTCTATGGACTCCTATATTTCAAAATACCTGTCTCTTCTATTCCTGAATGCTGTTGGGATTCCACTGAGAAAGTACCAACATAAATCAAAGTGATAGACCATTAAGGAAAAAACGTAATTAATGTTTTAACTTCAAAACAGTAGACTCGTGAAGTTCTGAAATTTAACTGGTATTGCATTCTCTGTAAAGTTGGAGAACTGAGATGAGTCATTTAAGTAACAAGTGAGCACAGCTGACAGCCCAGCCCCCACATCTCAAAATAGCTTTCCGGTTCTCGGTTCACCTTCTAGATGAGGCAACATTCATAAAGTGGCTATAAAAATGCTGCCCCAAGGAAAGCCACCTGCCGGTGATCGTGATAGAAGAGGAACAAAAACAGAAAGAAGGCTAAGACAATGATAGTCCTAAAGCCACAAAATAGAAAGTTTATGGATGCATGCCATATACCGAGAGTCAAGCATATGGGCTTTTCAGAATCCCACCAGCTATCCTCCATGCTCATGTCAGGGAGGGAGCAGGGCAGGAGGAGTATGAAGAGAAAAATCTAGTTGTGATACTGTACGTTCTGGGACTTGCAGTATATCATGTATATATTGGTTTAAAACTATTGAAAAAATGAGCAGTAGGTTCTGGATGCCTTCAGAGGAGAACATACACGAATACCTGTTAGGTCCTAGAGGGGAATTAACCATAAATCAAGTTCAGAGAGTGGGGGGAAAGTGCAATCTCTACACACTGTATGGTGACATACAGCGAAGCTCGAAGGATTCAGCACATTTGACAGTTAACAAAAAGAAAAAATATTGCATGCAGGCTAGGAGGGCAATATAGCAAGACAGTGAAAGAAATTGTCTTTCTGAGGAATCAAATGAGCAACTATCTGGAAATATTCACGGAGGGTCCAGCAAGAAACTTCAGATAACTATTTGGCATTCTCAGTAAGATGTTTAAATGCCCACTATATTAAACAAGAGAGTCCTGCTGTACAGAGAGAAGGGGTCAATTAAAAACAAATGTGATGAGCTGTGATGACATGTAGCTGGTCAGTGGGGGGTCAGGATTCCACTCTTAAGAATTCACTGGGACATGTTATCTGCTCACCAATACTCAGGATTTTTTTTACTATTATGTTCCTATCTTTCCATGATAATGTGTGCATTTTGGGGTGCATACAACTAATGGGGTATATACACACTCAATGTTTCAGTAGATACTGTCAAACAACTTCCAAGGTGGTCATACCAGTTCATACTTCCATCAGCGGTGTATGAGAATTCCCGTCACCTCCCACCCCCACCATCCTTGACAAAACTTAACCTCCGCGGCCTTTTACAATGTGGCCATTTACTATATGTGTGTATATGAATGTGTTGTATCATGATTTTATTGTGCATTTCCTTGTTGGCTAGTGAATTTTACTACCATTTCATATGTTTCTTACCATTTGGATATGCTCTCTTGGGTTCACATCTTTTAACTATTTTCTGTATGTCATTCTGCCTTTTTCTTATTAATTTGTCGGCATTCTTACAGAGACAAGTCCCGCTTGAAGCTTGCCCATTCAGTTCCTTAATCATTTTTTTCCATTTGCTCATGCTAAAATTTATTTTGAGAGCTCTAAATCATCACCTAAGAAACCCGTGATTGAAACAACAATAAAAAATAAAATGTAGAGAAAGAAACCCATGGTTGAATGTGGGGTTCTTTTTTAGGTATTTGTTTGTTGTTTTTCAATTACGGTTGTCTCCATTTTCCCCCCGTCACTCTTCTCCACCCTACCCACCCCCCATTGTCTTTGTCCATGTGTCCTTTACACATGTTCCTTGACGACCCTTCCCCTTCTTCTCCCTGTTTTTCCTCTCCCCCCTCGCCTCCTGTCACTGTCAGTTTGTTCTCTATTTCCATGTCTCTGGTTCTATTTTGCTCACTTGTTTGTTTTGTTGATTAAGTTCCACTTATAGGTGAGATCATACAATATTTGCCTTTCACTGCTTGGCTTATTTCACTTATCTCCTGAACACATTCTTAATTTTAATATGGCTCAATTTATCAAGTTTTCCTTAATGGCACACAGAATAGTATACAGAAAGGGCCACCATAAAGAATCTGTCCTAGACTTCCTTCCTGCCAGATTATAAAAAGTGTCCTATATTTTTCTAAATAAATTATTGTTTCACTTCTTGTGGCAAGATCAGAGATTCATCTGGAATTTATTATTGTGCATTATGTCAGGTAAGGGTCAAGGTCCATTTTTCTATATTTATATCTAATTAAATTAACATCATTTATTGGCACTGTGATGGAGATCCTCTGACCATCACAATGGTCAACAATATATGGGTCATAATTGACATTTTTATGATGGTGCGTCTCCCTATCCACTGGTTCTGACCTAAGGCTAATCCTTGTAGACCCAGAGCACACTTGGTGCAATCTTCAAATCAGATTTAAGAAGTTTAAGAAAGCCATGTGGCAAATGGAGCTATGACCTAAGTGCCCATGCGATTAGTCCGATGGAATGGTGAGCCAACTCCAGGGATATTTTCTAGTTTCTGAGTGTGTGATTCGAATAGATATATTCAGCAACTGAGAGAATATCCACTTTGGCTTCCTGACCCACTGAGTAAGAATTATTATGCTAAGAAGGGCCAGGTTACAGCCCCTGGATCTCCCTTTCCTTACCAAAATAGGAAACCAAAACTAATACCATATATTGTGGAAAATTCTGAGCTTAACGCTACCAAGAATAACTTGAAAGACACAGAATGGGTGATTCCTGTCACACAGCCATTTGACTTGCCATTTGGTCCATGCAGAAGACAACTGGGCCTTAAAGGGCAGTGCTGAGTCGTTGCTAACTTTAATGGGAGCTGCTGTTCCCCACGTGGCCTCTTCACTGTAACAGATCAACAAAAGCCACTTTATCTAGTAGCAGATATTGTTCTGGCCAATGCTGTTACCTCTTCCTCAAAGTAAAAAAATAGCAGAAGCATTTTGCTTTCATTTGGCAGGATCAGAAGGATAATTTCTTCATTTATGTTTATATCTTTTATTTCGTTTTCCATCATCATTTATCCCCTCTTTCACCTCCACTCACCCTCCTTCCCCCAAGAGGAATAACTTTTCAAAATTTTGACACAGTACTATTTTACCTCTCCAAAACTGATTGCATCACCCTCCCACATAACACTGCATTGGTTTACTACATACCTATTATGTGGTTGAATCCAGTGAACAGAGCATAGCAGGTACCAGAAATGTGCATGTCAGCAACTGAGACATAAATCCAATTCAAAGGCTATTCCAATAATGCTGCTGGGAGTCAGGTGGTCTGAGCCATACTAGGTAATCTCCTAGTTTATATGCATAAATCAGAACTTCTAAGAACATTTTGTTGCCCACTTTGTTAAGATGGAAAGATTGCCAGAGGTATGAATCTTACCCAATTCATGGGAAATGGCTGATGTTTTGGCCAGGTGGTAAGGGACTTGGAAGCAACTAGATGGGAAAATTGACATAGAAAGAAGATTTGGAGAGCAGTTTGTGGGTATAGAGTATAGATTATTTGTATCCCATGAAAATGCTAATCAAAAGACCCCTTCTGTGAATGAGTTGCTCAATGAGGACTCTAATATAAATAGTTCTTATAAAAAAGTTCTTACAAAAGGAAACAAAATATTAAAAAATAAAGATAAATTGCACATAATTTTTTTAAATATTTGGGGAATACATGATAAATGTATAAGATTAAGTAAATTTTTGTCATAACCATATTCATATATACATATATATACGTTATATATTTTATTTTAAGATAGATAGATAGATAGATAGATAGATAGTTAGCACGTCTTTTATATCAGACACTCTCTATTTTTAATTCTCTGGGTTTTAGGACTGGCTTCTCACATGGGGTAGGGGGTGTGGTCAGACCATGTAACATAGAAACTTTCAGATGACACTCCCACCAGTTTTTAATTTCATGACTCAATCTCATCTTTTCTGGTACCTGTGCTATCAAATCCTGAACGGGTCTGAATTCTCACCGGCAGTGATTGGTTTCCATCTTTCTCTGTTCTGCTTTCAGTGGTCGAAAAACATGTTGACATCTCCTTCCCCTGCCGCCTTTCTTTCTATTCTCTAAACCTTTATGGTTTTACTTATTTTACTATCAATTCCATGAGAACTGGGAATGACTGAAAAATAAATTGTCTCCAACTGGTCATTTAATAGCACTTCCCTCCTTACCTTTTGAATCATTTCACTAGCAAAGGGACCTCTTCCGTGCAGGTCTTCTCCCAGCTCTCCACATTCCTACCAGCTCCCTTTCTGGTCCATGTGGTCAACTCCCATCTGCATTGCCCTCTCATCCTGCCAGTCTTCATCTCCTGCTAACTTTTTCTGTGGGAAATGTCCTGGACATCAAATTCTAATAAAAAAATAGACTAGACAAAGTAGATTGGAGTATATTTTGAACTTGATGGTGGTTCTCTGAAAAGCCATCTGGCTCCTTCCATGAGGAGAGGCTGCTTATCAACATCCTAGGGAGAGAGTCCGCTTTGGTTGCCAGCCCATCTCTTACACAGGACTCCTAGGCAACGGTTAGGTCCAGTCAGTTTACCATTCCCAGAATGTTGATGTCTCCATGGTAACTATTTCCATGGTTTCTCACTTTTTCCTTTTTAGCCATGTAATACAGTATTGAAGGCTACAAACTTTCCTGTAACTCTCTCTGAAATTTCTTTCTGCTTTGGGACATTATACTAATCACATCATACATT
>PVKM010024214.1:0-20663 GCA_004027735.1 Carollia perspicillata
GGCCCAAGACCTCTGCTGCCTTGTGCGGTTACTAGTTACCTCTGCTCAGAGACAGTGGTTCACTCATAAAGAGTTTTTATGAGTGAAATAAAGATCCCTTTCTTGCCAAAAATCTCTAGCAAGCTGAATAGCTCCGATAACCCCGTAGGGCCCACGGAGTCGAAGTCGGTCTGACAGTTAAGACGCTGAGACCCTGCTGCTTGTGTCTAAGGTGCGTCTCTCTAACGCTGCCTGGCTCAGTTCTCAGATGTGCTGCTGTGCACCAGCAGAGGCGGCTCGGGGACCAGCCACTTCCGGATCCGGGGCCTCCTGCCGCTGCGCGGCATGCTGGTGAGTGCAGGGGCGCCCGCGGGGTGTTTGGGGTCAGCGGCCCCGCCGCCCGAAAAGCACCTGCTGGGTATTTGGTCTGTTTCCACCTGTTGTGCTTATTGTTCTCGGTGCTCAGACAGCTCCCCCTGCGGCCCCTCCAGACTCAGCCCTGGGGTCACCACCAGCACCTGTAGGACAGGCCCCCGACTCACCTGGCCCACCCGCCGCCCCAGGGAGCCTTTGGTGGGAGGTGCGATGAAAGACCCGAGTGGGCGCCAGGGCTGCTCTGCTGCTGCAGGGGAGGCGGGGGCTGGCACGGGTGTCGAAAGGGAACACCGAACCCCCACGTCTCACAGCTGTGGAGCTTTTTCTTCTCTGACCTGCGTCTGTGCCTCTTTTCTCCTGCTCTGGCAACTGCACGGCGTTGTCAGTCCACACACGCATGTGCACGGCCTGAACACGGGCAGGTGCCCCCACCGCCGCTGAGGTGGCTGCTCACCGCGGGCTGGGGCAGCTCCCAGCGCGTCGGCTCCCGGCTTCTTCCCTCCGTGGCCTGTGTGAGGTCCCTCAGGGAGTTCCTTGTGTGACCTCCAGTTTGCCCCTTCACCTCTGTCTCCACTGCGTTGTGCTGGCCTGGGCTACTCACGGTCCAGCTGCTCTGGAGCACTCTGTCCACCACACCCCTGTGCAGCCTGTCCCCGTCCCCTGCTCCAACATGACACCGTAATGTCTCTGACGGGCAGAAATTCTTCCCTCTAAGTTGGTCTAGCTTGTTGGCTGTCTCCTCTGCGGCCAGGTGAGGACACTGCGTAAAGGTCGTGGGGAGACCCTCACATAGACATCTGCATGCTCTCCACCTGCCCCCACCCACCCCACAAGCGTCTGCCCTCGGCCTGGAACGCTTTATGGTTTGGGAACCATAAAGACAGGAGGCTGTTGGTCCAGGGTGTCTGATGGCAGCAGGTGTCTCTGCCCCTGGCCCCTGCCAGGCCTCCTGTCCAGGCCTCCGGGGGTGGGGTCCCACTGTGCTCTGCCCTGCCGTGTGTGGCCACCGTCTTCCCCGAGGGTGTCTCGCCTTCTGGCCCATCAGCCCCTCCAAGCTTCTCTCAGCAAGGAGGGTCGGTTTGGAGGGGCTCACCTGCTGCTGTGGGAAGCAGACGCCCTGTCTTCAAGTCTACTTTTACAAATTACACTTTCGTTCTAGAAAAAAATAACTGAAAATGCAAAACGAAAAGTCACAGTTTCACCACCCAGCAAGGAGCACTCTGGGCACGTGCAGCCTGCCCCCCTGGCTCCACACGTGGGTCGATACTTTTTGCCACCACAGTTGGTCGCCCTTACAGCCTGTCTTGTGACCCACATGGGCTTCGCCTGGAGAGGCATCGCAGTGTGCTCTCGTGCCCCCTGTCCCCCCACAGCCTCACTGCGTGCAGGTGAGATGGCCTCCTGTTTGCTCGACCGGCTCCTGCACGGCACCCCCCGGCGCCATCTGGTGTTTGAGTCAGCAACAGCACCATCGCGTGCCTCTCCACGCTGCCCTCACCGCGTCCTTCGGACAGATTTGAAAATGCGGTGGTTGGGTGTTCTGCTGTGTCCACGGTGTGAGTGGGGCTGCTCCGTGGCCGTCAGAGCACTGGCAGCGGCCACCGCCCCACTAGGCACGTCTGAGGCTGCACCTGCTGCGCCTCGGGGACGTGCTGAGGCCCCGGGAAGTGCCGGGCCTCGCCCTGTCTTCCCCGGGGCGGTGAACAGAGCAGCCCTGGGCTGTGGCCAAGCCGGCTGGGTGCTGGTCGCCCGGCACTCCCTCCGGGAGGCTCTCCTGTGTCTGCGCTTAGGTCTCCGTGGTCTGTCAGCTCTCCATGCACATCTGTGAGTCACTTACAAAGGTGCCAGCCAGCCCTCCGTGAGCGACTGCTCTTCCCTTTGCCTGCGGTTTGGTTTTATCTTGTAGAATCGAAATCCACCCAGACAGGGACTGTGTCTGCCTCGTTCCTGGAACAACACCTGGCACGTTCTCACTGAAGGAGTGAATTTAGACATTTTTATGTAGTCGCACCTGTCCATCTTGTTCCTTTAGGGTTTCTGTCCTCGGTGCAGGTTCTGGAAGGCCTTTCCGTGCCAAGATCCCATTGGCACTTTATTTCCTAGTACATTTATGGTTTTGTTTTTCTCATTCAGTTGATCTACCTAAAATGTTCCGTTGAACGTTATGAGAGTAGAACATAGCGTCTCTACCAGTAGTCAGTTCGTTCCCAGGGACAGACCTGAGCCGGGGGCCCCTCTCCCCCGAGCTTGGCCCTCAGTTCCCGTCTCACTCCCGTGAGACGAGTTCAGGTGGGAGAGACACATGTAGTGGGAACGAGAGGGTGAGTGAGTGTGTGAAACACACACGAGCACGAAGCTGCAAGCAGGCACCCGGCGGGTCTGAATGCCCCACGCACGGAGGAACTGAGGCTGTCAGGAAGTGTCTCAGTGAGTGGGTTGGTTCTCCACACTTGAGCCGAGGCGACACGTGGGCACTCGGCTAATCCGAGCGCTGACTGTGGAGGTCAGGGGTTACATACCTGATCAGCCTCTGGGTCCCCCCTCCCCCTTTGAAACCTTGGGAACGGTGGGCAGCTGCGGAGGCTCCCCTCGCGGCTGGCACAGGCGCTCCGCTGCAGAAGCTCCTTTCCCAGCACGTCTCCGGCTTCCCTCCCCCTGCACTGTCCCTGCTGGTGAGGTCCGGACACCGGGACAGCCGGCAGTCTTACCGGACCAGGGCACCAGGCTCAGGACTGCCGAGTCAACAAGTGAGACAGGTCCCCCCGCCCCCCGGGACAGCGCGGTGCCAGTCCCAACAGGTTCTCCTGTCGTCCGCCGGACGCTTCCTTTCCTCCGTGAGCTCGAAGGCAGCCCGTGCCACGCCCACAGGCCTGGGTTTCCTGCCTGGGCTCCTTCCAGGCGTTCGGTGCGTCTCTGTCCCGGCACCCGCCCTCCCGCTCCTGGTCTGTGGTGTTGTACGGGACAGTCACTGTCTGGGGGCGAGTTTTTAAAAGCTGCTTTTTATCCTCAAGTATTCTTCCAATAGATTTTGGAGTCATTTGGACAGATTTCTTCAAAAAAACACATTGAGATCTCTATTGAAATTGTATTGCATCCATGTGCCACTAACGACAGGGACGTGTTTGAGAAACATCTCATCTGTGCCTTTGTCGTGCGACCCTCAGAGCGCACCTGCCCAAACCCAGAGGGCACGGCCCCTGCACAGCTCCTGGGCCGCACGCCTCTACCGATCCTGTAGGCAGTTGTAACACAATGCTGTTTGTGTACTGCAACACAGAAAGGGTACCATGCAAGTCTGGTGTACAAGACACAAGTGGAAGAAAAGACAAAGAAGGGGTAGGCCTGCCTGGCAAGGTCCACCTTCTACGTGCTGAGAGGGCACTGACCGAGGGCTGGGTCTGCAGGACTGGAAGGAGCTCTTGGCGAGCGGTGTGAGCTCACGTGTGAGCTCACGCGTGAGCGGTGAGTGCACTCGAAGGCCTAGGAAGGATGTCCCTGCACACGACTGCGGACTCCACACAAACCCCGGGCACTCGGGCTGCACTAAACGTACAAAACAACCCGAGATGAAATCAAGCGTGAGAGAAGACGACGCCATCGAGGGGCCCGGGTAAACACGAGCGTCTGAGGCTGTGGCTGGCATAAAACGTAACTACCGTTTCACGGTAAACTGCTTTAAATCATACAGAGAGTGCACCCCAAAATAGCGACAAAAAGTATAGTAAATCCATAAACCAGCAACAATTTATTATTAAGTCGTAATCGCGCTGCTGTGATTTTTTATGACTGGCAGGTGTGTTCACACCTGCGTCACCACAACCTCGTGATGTGTTGCGTTAGGACACTATGACCCCGTGGTCACTAGGCAGGAAGAAGTTTTCAGCTTCACCTTGGCTGGTGTGGCTCAGGGGACTGAGTGCAGGCCTGCGAACTGAAGGGTCACCGGTTCGATTCCCCGTCAGGGCACGTGCCTGGGTTGCGAGCCAGGTCCCCAGCAGGGGGCGTGTGAGAGGCAACCACATATTAATGCTTCTCTCCCTCTGTTCCCCTCTCTAAAAATAAAGTCTTAAAAAAAGAATTTTTCAGCTCCATCATAATCACACAGGGTCCCCGTTGTGTACACTCTGTTGACGGAAGTGTTATGTGCCACTTAGATGTAAAATCATTTATTCTCTTAGGGGAAGATTAGCACCTGGAAAGCCTCCTGCTGGCCATTGCTCGTGTTAATTTTAGGCCTATCATGTCCAGCACCGGGGACCTGTCTGTCCAGTGAGCTGGACTGTCACCGGCTGGTCCTGGGGAAGGGTGGCGGCTCTGGGCTTGAGAAAGGCCACTTTATCGTGATAGCCGTTTCCTTCCGATTCTAAGAGGTATCGCCAGAAGCCCCACCTCAGATTTTAGCAGTTGTTTTCAGCATTTAGAGAAATGACCCGTTTTTCCTTTGACTTTGTGGTGGTTTTGATGCCAAGTCTATGAAATGAGTTGTCCGACTCCCTTGTCAATAATGAGAACGCTCAACATTCTTTCCTATGCTTGATTTTCAGCTAATAGTGCTGGACCCGCCGGTGAGTAGTCGGGTGCTGGGGCCCCCAGCTCACCCGCCTGGGTGGCCGGTGCCGCGGCGTGGGGACCCCTCGTGCCTCCCGTAGCCCCTCCTAGAGCCAGTGTAGACCTGGATGGCACAGGGTTTTCGCGTCACCTGTGTTGTGCTTCAGGCTCAGTGCGAGCCAGCCCTGGCCCTGGCCCCGATTCCTGCCTCTCCTGCCCACAGGTAGAAGAAAGCGAGAAGGAGTGGTCGGTTCCGCACTGTTTCACTATTTATGCAGCTCAGAAAACAATCGTGGTGGCAGCCAGGTAAGAGCCTCCACGTCTGCATCCCAGTGGGCCCAGGAGCAGGGCTTCCACGTCAGGGGTGTCCTCCCACAGCTGCTCCCTGTGCCTCAGGCTCAGAGCTGGACAGGAGCAGGCCTGCGGAGAGGGCTGCCCTCCAGGGGCACAAGCACTCTGGCACACTCTGGTCAGAGTCAGGCCAGCGGCTAGGGGGCGGGCCCCAACACGTCCCATGTTTCCGGGCCCCCGGCTGTGCAGTGTGAAGCTGACAGGCAGGCGCAGGAGCATCGGGTTCCCACGTCAGCTCACGGGGAGGCGGCCCGCCTCAGCCACCAGCACCTTGCTGTGCTCAGCCCCTCCCCTGGAGGAGCCCGGCAGCCCCCGCCAATCTCTCCTCTCGGGCAGGCGTCCGGCTTTCAGAACAGGCAATGTCAGGAAACCCTGGCAGCTTAGTAGCGATCCAGCAACCAACTAGTTTCGTATTGGAGACTTTAGAAACCTTGTTCCAGGAGCAAACTACCCAGTAGAGAACCCCAGTCCACCCGAAGGTGCTGCCAGAGGTGCAGGCAGAGCACCCAGCAGCATTCGACAGTCCTCTGGACCCCTAAGACAGGCACCCCAACCCCACCCCCCTCTGGGAGGCCGTGTGGGGCCCTGCAAGCCCGAGCTGACCCTCCGCCGTCCCCGACAGCACTCGGCTGGAGAAGGAGAAGTGGGTGCACGACCTGAACAGTGCCATTGAAGCAGCCAAGGGCAGTGGCGAAACGGCCCTGGCTCTGCCAGGCAGCGCCGTGTGTGCTGCCCCTCACAGTGAGTTCTGGACGAGACCCCTGGGGGCCCCGTAAACGGGTTTCTTGCAAGGAGCAGTCCAGGCCGCGCCCGGCGGGGAGGGGGCAGCTTGTCCCCCAGAGGCCATGCAGTTTTTGCTCTCTGCCTGCTCTTGAGCCGGGCACGAAGGGGCGGCTCCCTGCTCCCAGGGCCCCGCTCGCCAGGGCAGTACTCTGTCTCTGAGCAGAGGATGGACTTCCCCCCAGGATCCTCTGATGAGGCCTCTCCGGAGCAGGAGTCGGAAGAAGATTCCCGCAGTGCCCACAGCCCCTTGGAGGGGCAGGGCCAGCACCGAGCCAACACCACGGTGCATGTGTGCTGGTACCGGAACACCAGCGTCTCCAGAGCTGACCATTGTGCAGCAGTCGAGGTACGAGGTGGGGCTGGCATGAGCACCTTCTGCTCATGCTGGCTGCTGGGGAGGGGACCCCAGGGGCCCCAGGTGGCAGGGCTGGGCCAGGCCCACAGTGAGCTGCCCCCTGCTCTCCCCACCTGGGCATGACTGCCCAGGGGTAGTAGCCAGGGTGGCGGGGCGAGGGTCACCCTCGGGGCCGTGAGCACCTGAGTGCTAAATGGGCTGTGGACTCTGGCCACTGACTCCTCAGGTCACCTCCTGCGTGCTGTGGGTTGTGAGCTTGTGGGGCAGGAATGGCAGAGCCCCGAGCCCAGCTGTCAGGTGGGGCCTCACACCCAGGGCACATGTGAACAGGAATGCCCCATGAGCCATGGTTAGTGGGCACACACGTGAGTGTGGAGAGGACCACAGATGTGTTACCCTAGGGGGGCTGCAGGGAGAGCCCAGGGAGGGGATGCTGCAGAGGGTGGCCTGCCCCCGGCGACCTGCACCTCACCTCAGTCTCACCCCTTCCCGAATGGACACCTGCCCCCACCCACCACGTGGAAGTACCTTCCAGACGTGGCTCCGTGTGGCCTGTTACCTCACCCTCGCCTCAGACCAGAGCACCTGTGATGGTTGTAAGGGGGAAACAAGCTCCTTAGACTGCAGAGGGGCCCACCTGTACCCTTAGAGTGCACACCTGCTCCCAGGAGACCCGGGAGGACGGAGCAGGAGGGGGACGGCTCTGGTGGGCCGGGGCCCTGGGACCCTGACGGACAGACACATCCCTGTTTCTTCCAGAACCAGCTTTCAGGGTATCTGCTGAGAAAGTTCAAAAACAGTAATGGCTGGCAGAAGCTCTGGGTGGTCTTCACCAACTTCTGCTTGTTCTTCTACAAAACCCATCAGGTAGGGGGTGCTCAGGGGGGCCTGGGGTGGCCGTGCCCATCTGTCCTGCTTCAGAATCTCCTCACACTCCCCTGGGCGCCTCAGCCCCGCGGTGCATGTGACCCGCTGCCACGGGAGGCGAGGGCAGATGGCTGGGGCACCCCCAGAGCTGTGCTGCCCTGCCCCCCAGGACGACTACCCGCTGGCCAGCCTCCCCCTGCTGGGCTACAGCGTGAGTGTCCCCAGCGGGGTCGACGGCATCCACAAGGAACACGTCTTCAAGCTGCAGTTCAAGTCCCATGTCTACTTCTTCCGGGCCGAGAGCAAGTACACATTTGGGAGGTAATGGCGGTGGGCTGCCTGGCCCTCCTGCCCCCTTGGGGCTGGCACACAGCTCCAGGTTTTCACCAGCCCGTCTTGTCCCCCTCAGTCCGTATTTTGGGTCACTCTTGGGGAGTATCTGAGCACAAGCCCACTGGTCAGATGGCCACAGAGTGCCCTGCTTCCCAAGCAAGTGTCCTGAGTGTGCTGACACCCGCCCCTCCTCCAGGTGGATGGAGGTGATCCAGAGTGCCAGCAGCTCGGCCGGGCAGGCCAGGGCCCCCAAGGAGGCATGAAGCCCCTCCTGCCTCGAGGAGGACAGATCAGGCACAGCACAGCCAGCCCAGGCCCCACAGCTGCCCATCCTGTCTTCCCAATAACGGGCCAGCCGTCTGGGTGGCCTCACAAGGGACACCTGGCAGGGACGCTGTCCCCCTGAAGACCTGGTGCAGTCGCTGGCCCCGTGGGGCCCCAGGAAGAACACACCTGCAAGTGGAAACGCAGGCCCAGTCCCTGGGCAGCAACCGGGCTGGTGCCGCTCCTCTGCCCTGTGCCCCAGAGCAGGGCCCAGGTGGCCCCACAGCCACCTGCCCCCGCTGCCAGCCTGTCCCGCCCTTCAGCTGTGGTCAGCCAGAGGTGGGCAGAGGAGTCCAGCAGAAGCCGCTCTGGTGCCCACCCCACATACCTCTGGAGAAGTGGAAACCAAAGCCCCAGGCGCCCTGGGAGGGCGAGGGCCTGGGCCTCTAACTTATTAGTTTCTGCTGTTGCTTAACCAGTGGGCTTGATGTACACACCTTCCCCGTGCTCGTGCGCGCGTGGCTGAAAATAAAAATAAACAGCATTTTCCTGCACCTGCCTGAGGCCACTCTGTTCCATCTGGGGTCCCTCTGAGGTCACCGTGTGCTGTGATGACTCAAGCCAGGTCCCCAGTCGGGTCTTTATTGAAAGCAGCAGCAGCCTCTCCACATGTTCTAGGAAACTAACACCGTCACCTCAGGGCAGACGGGGACGCACGGAGTTCAGGTCTCTCACACATACACACACACACTCTGGCTGACACGCGCACTTACGAGAAACCACGGTACCTGATCCCACACCACAAGGCAAGTCTATGACCACTGTGGGCCGTCGTGGGCCCGGGGGAGGGGAGGGCGGAGGGCGGAGGCCCATGTGCCCGACAGTCTCCGCTCGTCCGTTCTAGTGGCCGCCACCCCTGAATCCAAGGAGGGGAAGCCCGCCAAGGGGAGGTGAGGGGGTTGTGCCGGCCGCACAGTCCCCCATGAGTCTTTGCTGCCAGGGAGCCGCAGCTGGGCTGCGAGGGGAAAGGAAGCAGAGGGCCCTCAGCACAGGGAGCGGCCCTGTCCCACAGAGGCTCCAAGTCAGCGTGGTCCCCGCAGAGCCCGCCCCTCTCCACAGACAGCAGCCTTAGCGGGCGGACGTCAGGTGGTTTCTGTTGTGGGAAAACCTGGAAGAGACAGGCCCGGTCACTGCCCCAGGCCCTGGTGCAGGCCCCGCAGGAAGCCACCAGGGGGCGCCGGCTGAGGCCAGCAGCACAGAGCAGCCCCGGGGAGTGGGGGAAGGGCACCTCCCCGTGTGGCCCAGTTGGGCTGAAAAGGCCCAGCACCTCCTCTAGAGTGAGGACAGCGGAGAAACCCCCAGAGCTGCCCTGGGCCCTCGCCAGCTCCCTCACCTCTGCACCCGCTCCACCAGGTGAGCCATCAGCTTGTCCGAGATGCCGGGGCAGGACTCCTCAGCCAGGCTGAAGGCGTTCTCCAGCTCCTCCAGCGCGCCCACGCCCCCGCCACTCTGCCTGTGCTTCTCTTTGAGCTGCGGACACATCACCAGGCATCTGGGCAGAGGCTCGTGCTGCGAGCTTCCTGGGCCCTCACCTGTGACTTGCATTTGGGGGCCCCACCGGGCACCTGAGGGTCTTGGTTATCGAGGGGGGTCTCTGCCAGCCTCCTGTGCTGTGGTGGGCCCAGCTAACCACAGGGCTTCCTCCCAACTGGACTCGGGTCCAGCGGACATGAGAGAACAGCTCAGAAACTACTCCCGGAGGGCAGTGGACAGTGGGACTGCCAGCGCTGACCCTCAGGGTTTCCGGGCATGCTCCTTCGCCCCACGCTGGCTGCCCCAAGCTGTGGGAACCGCTGGACTGGTGGGAAGGAGGCGTTAGGGACAGGTCAGCTCAGCCACCCTGCAACGCCCCTCAACCCCATACAAATGGGGGGATCAGCGGGGGGAGTCTGCATGCCTCCAAGGACATGTTACCCTGCAGCCCACAGCATCAGCACCCCCAGGGGGTGCCCTGGCTGGCAGGCCTGGGCGGAGCTCTGCCACCCCACTGGTGGGTTCACTGCAGGGCCTGCAGCAGCCAACAGCCCCCACAACACAAATGCTCGCAGCAGCCTGGCAGGCAGCAGCCAGGTCCTCCTGTCGGATACCGACCACGGCCCGGGCGCGATCCACGTGGGGCCCAGCCTCAGACCCAAGTGCTCCCCCTGAGCTCACGAGCTCCCAGTGTGCAGACCCCTGCTCCACCTGACACAACCTCCCCCCACAAACCCCGGGCTCCTGGGGTTGGGGTCAAAGCCTGCCTGTCCTGCCCAGGTGGCCCCCTTCCTCAGGTGGGCAGTGGTCACATGACCTACTGCCACCTCGAGGTCAGGGTGTGGGGCTCCCGGCCACACCGTCCTCCTGGGTGCTGCCACCCGCCCATCAGCAGGCGACACAAACCTGGGAATCAGTCACCCTGAAGCCTCCCTGCCCTGGTCCTGACGCCAAGAACCAGGCCTCTCAGGTGCTTCTGGTCACCTGTGTGTTTGCAGTTCAAAGCCACCCTGGGACCCCAGAAGACACAGGCAGGCCTGGGAACTTGAGAGGACCACGTCGGGGCCCCCTGTCTCAGCTGTTTCTAGACCTGCTACAAAGCCCCAGCCCCTGGGTCAAACCACCATCAAACCCAAGGGATCTGGAAACCCTGCGTACAGGGTGCTTTGGCCCCTGCCCCACAGGGCCCCCAGCCTGGCCCTCACCTCTCCGAAGACGGGCCGGACGAGCGTGGACAGGCACTGGGACCGCGGCTGCCTCTTGACAGGCTCTGCAGGCTGCAGAAGCAAGGCCAGAGCAGGCTAGCAGAGCAGAGGCCCCACCCCATTCTGGCCGCCTTGAAAGGTGCACAAGGACGGGGGCTGGGAGTGGGCACCACCCCCAGGCCGCCCCCTCAGCTGGCAGGCCCCCCCGTACACGCAGGAGCACACCTTCTGGGGACCGTGCAGGGCCGTCCCCTTGTGCAGCTTGCTGTGCGGGCTTGGCCGGATGGTGGGGGGAAACGTCCAGACGGGGCCCTGCTCTCCGTCCTCAGCATCTCCGTCCCTGCGGCAGAGGGGAGGCGTCACGAGAGCCTCGAGGGCCAGGACTCGGGGGCGCCCACACTACTTTCTGAGGCAGCCTCACGGCCGCAAACGCCAGGGAGGGCGGCGCCCAGACTGCAGAGGCCCAGCGACCGCACAGGCACCAGCACCCAGCACCCGAGTCCCTGCCCTGGAGCGCGGGCCCTCGCGTGTCACGGCCCACAGGGGGCGCCCCGCAGGCCGGGCAGGCCTACATGTCCGAGTCCTCGGAGCTGGACTCCTCGCCGTGCCCCTCGGACTTCCAGCGCTTGTAGCGGTCGACGAGCTCGGTCAGGAAGGAGGTCTTCCGCGTGTAGCGTGTGATGAACTTGTGTTTCAGGAGCTCCTTGGCAGTGGGCCGCTGTGGGGGGCGGGGCGTCACTGGGCGCAGGCCCTGCGACTCCCCACTCCCACCACAGGCCCCCGCGAGGACTGGAGCCGCCCCCCCAAGCCCGGGGGGGCTTACGAAGCGGGGGTCCTTGTTGAGGCAGGCCTCCACGAACTCCTTGAAGGGCTTGCTGTGGTGGCCCTCCAGCGTGGGCGGGCTGTTCTTGGGGATCAGGAACAGGACGCGCATGGGGTGGAGGTCGGAGTTCGGGGGCTCGCCCTTGGCCAGCTCGATGGCCGTGATCCCCAGCGACCAGATGTCAGCCTGCGTGGGGCCACACGAGACACTTGCCGCCAGCGGCACCCCGAGCCCCGCCGCCTGCCCACCCTTGCACCCACCGTGCGCACCTTGAAGTCGTAGGCCGACTGCTTGATGACTTCGGGTGCCATCCAGAAGGGGGTGCCCACGAACGTGTTCCTCTTGATCTGGGTGTCCGTGAGCTGCCCCGCCACCCCGAAGTCCGCCAGCTTCACGTCACCCTGCTCTGAGAGCAGCACATTGGCAGCTGCTCGGCACAGGACGGAAGGGCATCACCCTCGGAGCCACGCGGAACCCCACCCTCTGCACAGCCCCTGAAGACGTGCCTGCTGGCAGCCACCTGGCCTCCTGGGGATACCAGCAGAGCTGGCCCCAGGTCCTCAGTGTATCCGCCCAGCAGGCCAGAGACAGAGCCAGGTCTGTCCACCCTTAGACCCAAGGCCACAGGGTGGTGCCTGCGGGCACCAGCCAGAGTGCGCCGCTCACCCTGAGCACACCCGCAGCCGAGCTCCAGGCCCCACCCGGGATCGCCTTGCAGGGCAGATCCAGGAACAGAGCACTGCCTTTTTCTCCCAAACCGCCAACAGGCAGGGGACCCTGAGCGCCCCCCACCCCACCAGGGTCTCCGGTCAGCCCCTCGGCTGCGGCCCTCCCGCGACCACTCAGCAGGGCCAGCTCACACCTGACACAAACAAGAATGTGCACTGTCAGCTTCAGCCAGGTCCCTCCTCACACTGGGCGCACAGTAGGTGCTCTCCCCACACGGGACCCGGTGCTGAGAGAGTTCCCCGTTACGGGCTGTGTCTTCTGGCAGCGGAGCTGACGGGTGTGCTCAGACCCCAGGTCCGCGGAGCCACACAGACCCCCACCCCCCGCAGAGGGCAGACAGCAGTGCCCCACACCCACCACTCCCCACCCCACCACGCCCCGGCCTTCCCAGGGTCACGCCCCGAGGGACCTTTGATGTCTCGGTGGATCTTGCGCTCCGAGTGCAGGTAGTCCAGGCCCTTGAGGATCTCCCGCAGGATGGTGGCGATGGCGGTCTCCTCCAGCGGGCCGGGTTTCAGCTGTGCCAAGACGGGACAGTGGCACCTCGGGCTCCCTGCTCCAAGGCCACCCGCCCTTGCGTCCACACCACCCAGACCCTCACCACGGACCGAGCTCCAGCGCCTCTCTACCAGGCGGTGACGCTGTGGGTGGCAGGGCCTCCTACCCCGCCAGCAACTCTGGGAGTGAGACGAAGTTTCGATGGGGGCCAGGTGGGCGGGGCAGGGTGTCTTTACAGCACACACGCTGCCTCTGCCTTCGCCATAAAGGTAACAGGGGAAAACGCAGTCCTGGCCGTACTCCCAAGCCTGTGTATCTGGGGCCCCGGCAGAGGCCCAGGACGAAAACCAGCACCCGGTTTGGGCTTAGCTGGCTCCTGACTATCACCTAATGCACCACAACAGCCGAGGAGTGCAGGCCTGGAGGAGCCCAGGGGAGCCAAGGGTCACTTCGGGGACAACCCACAGCAACTGCCACTCTGGTCCTGCCCCCAGCACCCTGGCATGAGGCCCACGGTCACGGCCTACATCTCACCAGGTCCAGCGCGGAGCCGCCGCCCAAGTACTCCATGATGATCCACAGCTTCGTGCTCTGGGACCGGAGAAATGCCTGTCAGCCCAGGGCAGCAAGCAGGGGCCCCCAAACCCAGGACACACACACACTCTCCGGCAGGGATCCATCCCTGGGGCCTCCAGGAAGGGGCTCCAGCAGCCTGGCCTGGCCCCTGTCCCATCACACCTGTGACAGCAGCTCTGCAGACAGACCAAGTGCTCAGAGCAGTGGCAGAACCCACCCTGCAACACCCCGCCAGGGACCCATGGGAGACAGCTGACCAGCCCGCACTCGGCCTCAACACCACACACACCCTGAGCCCCAGAGAGCTCCCCACAGGGCTTCCTACGTGCCGTCCCCGGGGGCTGCCCCAGCCCGCGGGACACATGGCCAATTCAAACCCTGGGGACCCCATTCACACCCTGCCCCTCCCAGGGCTCTGCCTCAAGATGAGACCACCTGCCTGGCCCTTGAGGCTGTGGTTTTAGGGGCTCACTCCACTGTGAAGCTGTGCCCATGCTCAGCTGTCAGGGCCTCTGGGTCTCAGAACAGGCCCCCCCACACCAACACTCCTGCATGGGGGCGAGGCAGGGCCTGCTGGGCTCAGCCCCAGGCCCCAGGCCCCCTGGACATCCACCTGAGCCCCGGCCCCGCCCCCGGCACCTTCAGGTAGGAGCCGAAGTAGCGGGTGACGTAGGGGCTGTCGCACTGGCTGAGCACGGTGATCTCCTGCTGGATGTCCTCGATCTCGTCCTCCGCCTCCTCCAGGTCGATGATCTTGATGGCCACCACCTCCTTGGTGCGGTTGTCGATGCCCTTGAACACCTCCCCGAAGGAGCCCTTGCCGATGCGGTCCAGCTTGGTGAAGAGCTCCTCGGGGTCCACGCGTGGGTGCTGCAGACACGGGACGGGCGGCCATGAGCAGGGGCAGCCCCGCAGGGACACGGGTCCCGAGCGCAAGGAGCTCGTCCGAGTCCCATCTGCACCCTTCTCTCCTCCTCGAGTCCAGAGAACCCCAGTGTGCCCTCCACACCAGGGAAGACCCTCCGAGGGCACAGAGGCCTGGCCCCAGCCAAGGCGTGGGCTGCAGGGCAGGTGGGGAGCCGTGAAGGTCGTGCCCACTGCCCACCCACCGGCAGGGAGGACTGAGCGAGGCACACTGACGAGTTACAAGGGACAACTAGGCGGACCCCAGAGACTCCGGGCAGGGAGACCCTCCTGTCACGGGCCCACACTGACTCGTCAGCTGAAACAAGCGTCACGCAGGACAGGCTGACGCCCTGGGGTGAGAGACGTGCCGCGGCCCACAACCCACGTTCTTTTCCTTGAGAGCCCGACACTGCTCGGGCCCTGACCGGTGTGCCTCAGTGGGCTGGGCGGCATCCCGCAAAGCAAAAGGTCACCGGTTCGATGCTCACTCAGGACACGTACGAGAGCCAATTAATCAATGCTTCTCATTCCCTTCCCCTCTAAAAATAAATAAGTTCTTTTAAAAAACCTGCTTACAAAAAACTCTCTTAATTAAACCCAACACCCCAGTGAGCACCACCACACTTCATGGCCTGGCAGCCAAAGCCCTTAGAAAGGGCTTCCCTTCAGCCCCAGCCCCACCTGTCCTCAGGACGCAGCACCCTCACGCCAGCCCGGAGCTTGACCCTGGGCACTCAGGTATCACAGGCCTCAGCCCCCACAAGGTCCTCGGATTTAAACACAGACCAGGCTGGGAGGCGCAGAGCTGCTGGTGTGGAGAGAGCACCAGGGCCGAGAGCTGCGCTCTGGACAGCGACCTCAGTGCGCCGGACAGAGATGGCTCTGTGTGGGGGCTGTGTGGGGAGGGACAGCCAGGCCGACGAGATGGCCAGGGCCACCCTGGGTGGCCCCAAGCCCCTGCCCACATGGCTTCTTGGCCCCTGAAAACACTGCGCCCCACCGACCCCCACAGACATGGTACCAGAAAGCCAGGCCGGCCCCCACAGGCGCCAGGTGCCCAGGACCCACGCGTGGTTTAGCGGCCTTGGCAGGGCTGGGGAAAGGCTGGGGGGCGGAGTCTACCATCACGTCTGGACAGAGGCAGGAAAGATTCCAGCTCCAGGGGCTTCAGACGCCCCAGGGCACCCCTGCCTCAGAAGAGGCCACCCTCCCACCCCAGCACCTACAGCAGGGCCGATGAGAAGTGACAAAACCACCCCTGCTGCACCAGGTGCTGAGGCACCAGCCCAGGGAGGGAGTGCCCGCAGAGCACACGCTCACACCAAGGTCACCGGGCGCGCCCCAGGCAGAGCTCCATCCCTGCCCTACCTGCCCCAGACTGACACTGCATGCCAATCAAAACCTGCCTCCCTGGGGCTCCTAACCTGCAGGGCGGGAAGGGAAGCACGCAGGCCCACACCTGCGAACACACCGAGGCTGATTCTGGGTGCCAGGCAAGCCAGAGAGCCGCAGGCGACAGGAAAGCGGGCACTGTCAGGGCCAACAGCAGGGTCCCGACACAGGACCCTGTCCCACAAGGCAGGCTGGGCGGGGCCAGGGGCTGTGGCCACAGCAGGCGCCCCGAGCACGCTGGTGATGTGTCCACTGCACCCTGGCTCAGCCAGTTAAGGAATGTGACCCTTCTCACGCCCTCACCGGAACTGGCAGCCCAGTGCACGTGAAGGGACAGACAGCCTCACACATGTGCTGCTGACAGCAAGGTCAAGGGCAAGACAGGGACAGCAGAGCTGGCCAATCAGAAAGAAGAGCTGCCTCTCATCAATGCACGGACCACAGTGCTGACAGCTTAGCAATCAGCACGAAACACCTTCCTGCTGGAGGCAAAGCCGGCTCCCGTCTGGGTGGGGAACCTCGCCGTTCCCCACTCAGCCTCGGCCACGTGTGGACTGGGGTCTGGAAGGGCCCCTCTCCGCCTGCTCCTCTCCCACTGGCCCAGACAGCGCCTTCCCACAGCGCTGAATGGGCGCCTACAAGTGGCCCCCAGCTCCAGCTTGCGTCAGGGCTATCCTGCAAGACACCAGCCATGCAGTGACTCCAGGCCAGCTGGTACCCTTACCTGTGTCCTCTGTCACTGCCAGGACAGTCCCTCTCCTTGTAAGGTGGCCTGAGAGAAGACCCGGAGGGGCCGAGGCCTGGCAGCACCCTTGTCACCACCGCCCTTCCAGCTCTCGGGGCGCCCAACCACTCTCAGGCCTCCGCTGGTGACGCGTCCTCCTGCCTGGCTCCGCTGACAACACCAAGTCACTTGCTCTGCACACAGGGCCAGAGCCACATCCGGCCCACTGCAGCCGTCTGAGGGGACCCTGGGCAGCACCCTCAGACCCCTCCACTTTGAGTAGAACACAATGCACCCCTAAGCTAGAGCTTGGGCTCGACGGGGAAGGGGGACCCCAACCCTCAACTCTCACACCCTGCAGCTCAGAGCGTGACCAGGAGAGTCCTGGCTGTGACCCTGGTACTACATGTGGCCACAGGGACGGCCCATCCCTGCCCTGCCCTGCCCTGCCCTGCCCGGCGAAGGGTTGCCCTGTTGGGCGGTGCACGTGGCCTGGGCACTCGCTCAGGTCACTTGACTGGATCTGGCGGTCAAGACACTCGTTCTCCGAATCAGCCCTGGTGCTGCCAGATCTGGGTCCACCTGTGGCGGTGTGTCTGCCACTAGCGTCACCCCACAAAACGAGAGGAGCCAAGCTGTGGCGGCCCACCACAGGCGGCAGCCAATGAGCACCCCAGCCACTCTGGCCCGGCAGGTGGGGCAGGAACTAGCGAGAAGGAGGGGCGTGCAAGGCCAAGGCCAAGGCCAGAGGACACACTGTGAGGGCCACCCCACAGGGCAGCAACAACATCACAAGAGAAAGTGCTGTGTAGTCAGGCTTCCTGCCACCGATGAAGCCCAAAGGCAGAGGCTCTTGCCCCTGAAAGGACAGAGGGGGCTTCTTTCCTTTGAGGTCACTTCCCCGGCTCCTCCATGCCTGCATCTCTCCCCAGTCTGACTGGACGCCCAGGCCAAGCTCTGTCAGCACACCGGGCAGGGGTGGCTCACAGGACCCATGGGAGCTACACCTGCAGCCCTTAAAGATGAGCTGGAGGCAGACATTCCCCCCAGGGCCTTAGTTGTGTACTTCACCAGAGACACAAGGCAGATGGGAATGAAAATGATCACATAATTCAGCACAAGTCAGCAAACCCCTGTCCCCATCTGTGGTCACAGCTGGTCCTGGGTGCCCTGCCCAACAGCTGTGGGCAGCCTCCCGGGTTTCTCCAAGGAGCCCAGCTGGTCTGGAGCTGAACCCTGGCTCTCACCCCTCCTGGCCACACGTGGACACGCCCCCTGCATGCGGTGCCCACTGACCCCACACAGTGTTCTCGCCAAGGCGAGGACTCTGTCTCAGAGACCCTCCCCACACCTGGCTGCAGTCAGCCCAAATCTGCCCGAGCTGTAACAAAAGGAAGGAGATACAGACCACCAGCTGCCCACATACCCACCCCCCGCCCGCTTTCTGCCGTGAGCCGCAGGTCCTCATTCCAGGCAAACTCAGGGCACAGGGCAGATGGTCCCCGGGGTCAGCCAGTGTCGCCAATTACAGGATCCAATCAGCCAAAGAGATCAGCGGACAGCAGGCATCATCCAGGTAAGCACACCTGGCCGGTGCAAACCGCGTCCCGCAGACCAGCCTTCTCCACCTCCCGTCAACGGAAATGCGCCTGAGTCCTCGCTTTCCCCACACACGGACTCATCTGCTTAACCACATTCGCAGCCGCCCCGTGCCCATCCGGGAGGGGGTCCCCCGGAGCTCCTGCCACAGCCCAACACGGCCGGGGTGACCCCAGCCTAGGCCCAGCCTCCAGTGTGGACTCCGACCTTCGCGTCCCTGCTGAGGCGCACGCCCAGGCTCCCTCCCTCGCTCCCCGCCGCGCCCCCGGACGGGTCTCTGCACGCTGGACACCGATCGTGACACTATCTGCGAACGGGGGCGTCTGCCCCACAAAACGCTGCCCCGGGCCACCCTGCGTCAGCCCCGCCCCCCGCTCTGCTCACACGTGCAACACCCTGGGGGGCTCCTCTGAAACCCCGGGATCATATACCAGAGAGACTGGGCGCAATAAGATGTCCCTGCCCCACTCCGCAGCCAGTCCTCCCGTCCCAGGGGGCTCAGCACGCGTGCGCTCACAACCCAGAGTTCCACCCTCACCTGGCTGGCAAATCCCCTGAGGTGAGCCATGTCTGCGCCGCCCTCAGACCATCCGGTGCAGCCCCAGGAGGCCCCTGGATCCCGCCGGGAGCTCTGGAACCCGGACGCTCGCTTCAGTCAACTGCAGGGAGAGCAGGCCGGCTCGGTGCCCCGCTCAAAACACCCGGGTTTCCCGGGCAGGGCGGCCGCCCCCTCCTCCGACCGTCTGGGAACTAGCTCGGTTGGGGGCGGGGCGCGCTGGAGTCAGGAGAGCCCCCACAAGCCGGGAAAAAGAACCACTGCAGCGCGCCCGCCCGGACCACCGACCCCCGAGAGCACCGCCCGCCCAGGGCCTCCCTGAAGCCCCTCCCACCGCAGCCCCGGGCCCCTCCTCCCTGGCCACACTCGCCCACCGCTCGGCCCCTCCCCAACCGCCCCAGGCGCGGGCTCGCCCGGCAGCGCGCCCACCTCCGGGGCGCGCCATCCCGGCCTCCCCCGGCCCGCTCCGCAGGGCCCGCGCAGGCTCCCACCCGCAGTCTCCGCTCGCCCCGGGACGCCCGGGCCCTTCAACCCGCGAAGCAACGGCAGTAGCGGCGTCGCCCGGAGAAAGGCCGCCGCCGGCAGCGACGGCGAGGGTGGTGCGCGGCGTCGTGGCCCAGCGCGGGACTCTCTGGGACACCGAGTCTCTCCACTCGCCCCGAGCCTGGACCTACGCCGGTGCTGGACTACAAGTCCCGGCAGGCCACAGGGCGGGGTGGTGTCGCGGTCCGGGAGCGGGCCGCGGGGTTCGCTGGGAATCCGAGTCCGGCTCTCTGAAAGGCTCTGGACTACGTCTCCCGGCAGGTCGCGGGGCGGGGGCGGTCGTAGAGGCCGGGCCGAGCCCAGGAGGCGGGGCGAGGCGGGGCGAGGCGGGGCCTGGCGGGCCCCTGGGGCTGCCCTCCGCTTCTCCTTCCCTCCTCCTTCCCGGGTTCTGCTTGCATCCTTCCCCCGCCCCGGTCCCT
This sequence comes from Carollia perspicillata, assembly GCA_004027735.1. NCBI lineage: Eukaryota > Metazoa > Chordata > Mammalia > Chiroptera > Phyllostomidae > Carollia > Carollia perspicillata. The sequence goes on from PVKM010024214.1 coordinate 19,359, forward strand.
GCTGTTCTGCACCCACACCCCTCCCCACCGCCGCCACCGTGGAGGCCGTGGGCCCGGCGGTGGCAGCAGCCCAGTGTCCGAGGAGGGATGAAAGGACCGAAGGGACGGACGGGTCGGGCCACACCTGAGAAGGGAGGGCAGAGTGTCGCCGGCTCGGCGGGCCCGGTCCCGTAAGGCTGCCGCTCAGTGCAGTCCCCAGACAGGAACCCACGCCGTGCGACCCCACTGGCCTGAGGTCTCGGGGAGTCAGGTCCTCAGGGACAGAGACGCGGCGTGGGGCGGGGCAGAGCGTGCCAGTCGAGCCAGTGGCTGCACAGTGTGAATGTGCTTAATGCCACCGACCTTCGCCCGATAAGATGGCGAAGGTCGTGTGCATTTATCACACTTATAAATAAATAGAATGAGACAAAAGAGGAATCAAGTTCCTACCCGGCTACAACATAGAAGAGCCTTGAAAACAGTGTGCAAAGGGAAGTGAGCCAGTCTCAAGGAGACAAATATTGCACACTTTCACCGGTATAAGGTACCCACAAAAGACCCATTCAAGAGACAGAAAGTACAATAGAGTTTTCCGGGGGAGGGGGAGGGGGAGCTAGTACTTAGCAGGTGCAGAGTGTCTGTTGGGGTGATAAAACCCCCTGGAAATACACTTAATGCCACTGAACTGCACACTTTAAAACGGCCCAAATGGTCCTGGCTGGCGTGGCTCAGTGGACTGAGCACCTGCCTGTGAAACAAGCAGTTGCTGGTTCGATTCCCAGTCAGGGCATGTGCCTGGGATGCGGGCCAGGTCCCCAGTCGGGGGCATGTAAGAAGCAGCCACACGCTAATGTTTCTGTCCCTCTCTTTCTCCCCTTTCCCTCTCCTTTTCCCTCTGTAATAAAAACTGGTTCAGATGATAAATTTTTATGTTATGTATATTTTACCACAAATAAGGAAAATCAAAGATAAATTGGGCTTTATCAAAAATTTTAAATTTTGCTTTTAGAAAGACCATTAACAGAATGAAAAGGCAAGCTACCAACCAGAAGAAAAGTTTGGAGATCACACACCTAGCTACATAGAGAGAACGAACATATAAAAGGCTCTCAAAACCAACAGTTAGAAGACAATCCAACAAGAAAAAATTGAATCTAGACGTAGAGGGATATGTGTGTGGCCAACAGCCGGTGAACGGGTGCCCAGACATCATCGGCCTTCAGGAAAATGCAAAGTTAAATGAGACACTGCACACACATTAGAAGGGCTAAGATAAAAAGCGCTGACACCAGCAAGTGTCGGCCAGGGTAGGGTGACCAACCCTCC
>PVKM010024215.1:0-20664 GCA_004027735.1 Carollia perspicillata
GAGCTGGAAGAAGATTGGCTCCAGGATATTGGTCCAGATCTGCCCAGACTCATGATGGCAGTCCAGTAAACTTGGGATAATATGGGAGTCCTGGCAGGTGTAGCCAATTGTGAGAGGAGTCAGAAATGGGGCTGCAGAGGAAGACTGGCGTGGGGATTTAAACTGAGACGCGGCAGCTGTTGAGGGAGAACTACGTGGACTTGGAAGAGTACAGATCCCCTTGCAACTTTGCAAGGGGGGAACCATGGGGTCTTAGAAAGAGTACAGATCCCCTTACAGCTTTGTAAGGGGGGAACCATGGGGTCTTAGCAAGAGTACAGACCCCTTCTCAACTTTAGTGAAGGGGGGAACCATGAGGCTTGGAGAGAGTGAGGACCCTTGCAGCTCTGGTGGAGGAAAGAAGAGGCTTTGCCTGGATGGCAACACAGCTGATGGTGCCAGCAGCCTGGAGACGCAGATGTGTGCTGCTTTTCTTGATTTTCGGTAGCCCAGATAAGGGCAGGGGGAGAAGGAAACACTGTGGGCGTCAGTAGTTATCCTAAAGGACTTCAATAGTTTAATAGGGACATTGGGTCACTACTTTAAGTTTGTATAGCCTTAAATAAACCTTTCTTTTCCTTTTCACAAATCTCTGGCATTGAGAGATATCTTTCCAATCTGGCGGCAGACAGACGAGCCCAGTAGATGGTCTGGACAGTATCTGGAGGACAGAATCCTCCAGAGTCCAGGCCCCTGTGTGTATGTGACTGTTCTGTAACAGTTTTTTTGATGTCCGTGGGTGGGCCAAATATTGCCCCCCCTTGGACCTCTGTTCTGTAACAATGCTTGTGACCAGTAAGTAGAACAAGCAGTGGTGAATCAAAAGTGAAATCTAGAAGCATAAATCAGAGATTACAGCAAAATCAGAGTTTGGAAAGTGTCATGCTCAACAAGTAAAGAGAACTATATATAATCAATTAAACTGGATATGTTCTAGAAAAAGACACTATCTTTAATATTCATTTCAGATTCACTTTACACATGAATATACACACAAGCACACACCCTGATAAATCAATCAATCAATTGACAGGAAGATAGAGAGATGTTACATACATAACCTATACACAGATGACAAAATTGCCTAGTGTTTTAGTGCAGGGGTCTGGAGCCAGATTGTCTGGATTTCCATTTGGGCTACACTTCCTTGTGGTGTGACTTTAGGCAAATCACTTGACTCCCCTTTCTGCCTTATTTTCCTTATCCATAAAATGGGGATAATTACAATATTTTTACAATGGAGTTGTAATGAGTTTCTCATACACACACACGCACACACACACACACATATATATATAAAGCACTTATAAAATTTATAGTACATCCCAAACATTCAAGATATGTTAACAATTATTGCACATAAATATATAAAACATATATACAAATAAACATATATAGTAGATCCTTGATATTTCCAGGGTGTAAGAGGTCTGTTCAGAAGGTATCCAGCCATGTAATATGAAAAATAGAGACGTTTTATTGAAGAAGATACAAGATACAAGAAACACTGTACATAGGACAGTGGCAACTCAGCCCCCTTCAAATTAAGCACCTTGGGACCTCACACAGTTCTCCCAATCACCACCAGCTGCACTGTCGTATTTGCTTGAATCTCATCAACAGTCTGAAATCTCTTCCCTTTCAAAGGTGATTTCAGTTTTGGGAAAAGCCAGAGGTCACAGGATATCAAATATGGGCAATAGTGGGGCTGTCACCTGGGTGATTTGAAGTTTCACCAAAAATCTCTGCATAAGATATGAGGCATGGGTGGGAGTGTTATAGTGATATAGTTGCTAGTCACCAGTTGCCCATAGCTGCAGACTTCTGAATCATCTATAGTTTCCACAGGGGAATGTTCAAAGTCAATATAAAATTTGATGCAGATTTATTGCTCTACTCGCTCAGTCACTTTGAATGCAATGGCCACACAGCACACGTGCTCACTCAGAGGGAGAAGAAGAAGTACAAGAAATTGAAAACATAATGAAGGAGAACTTCCCTAATTCAACAAAGGAAATAGACTTCAAGGAAGTCCAAGAAGTTCAGAGAGTCCCAAAGAAGTTGGATTCAAGAAGAAACACACCAAGACACATCATAAGTTACCTAAGATTAAAGATAAGGAGAGAATCTTAAAAGCAGAAAGAGAAAAGAAGATAGTTACCTAGAAAGGAGTTCCCATAAGGCTATCAGCTGATTTCTCAAAAAAAACCTTGCAGGCAAGAAGGAGCCAGAAAGAAGTATTCAAAGTCATGAAAGGCAAAGACCTATATCCAAGATTACTCTATCCAGTGAAGCTACATTTAGAATGGAAGGGCAGATAAGTGCTTCTCAGATAAGATCAAGTTAAAGGAGTTCATCATCACCAAGCCCTTATTATATGAAATGTTAAAGAGACTTATCTAAGAAAAAGAAGGAGATAAAAAATATGAACAGTAAAATTACAACAAACTCACAAGTACCAGCAACCAAATCTTAAAAAAAAAAAAAATGAACTAAGCAAACCACTAAAACAGGAACAGATTCACAGAAATAGACATCACAAGGAGGATTATCATCAGGGAGGTGGGAGAATGGGCGAAAAGGTGCAGGAAATAAAAATCGTAAATGAGCCCTGGCTGGTGTAGCTCATTGGATTGAGCACGGGCCTGTGAAGCAAAGTGTTGCTGGTTCGATTCCCAGTCAGGGCACATGCCTGGGTTGCAGTCCAGGTCCCCAGTGGGGGATACATGAGAGGTAACCACACATTAATGTTTGTCTCACACTCTCCTTCCCATCTCCTCTCTCTAAAAATAAATAAGATATTTAAAAAATCATAAATGGTAGACACAAAATAGGCTGAGGTTAAGAATAGTATGTGAAATGGAGAAGGCAAAGAACTTATATGTATGACCCATGGACATGAAATAAGGGGGTGGGGGGATGCTGGTGGGAGGGCACTACAGGATCGAGGGGGGGAAAGGGGAGAAAGAAATGGGACAACTGTAATAGCGTAATCAATAACGTACATTTAATAATAAAAAATAAAAGAAAAATCAGTCCCTGGCTCGCGTAGCTCAGTGGATTGAGCACGGGCCTGTGAAGCAAAGGGTCACCGGTTCTATTCCCAGTCATGGCACATGCCTGGGTTGGAGGCTGCATCCCCAGTAGGGGGCACATGAGAGGCAACCACACATTGATGTTTCTCTCCCACACTTTCTCCTCCCCTTCCCCTCTTTCTAAAAATAAATAAATAAAATATTTAAAAAATAAAAGAAAAATAAAATCAGACATTTCATAATTCCATAACAAAGGGCAATAATCATTTATAAAACTATCAGAATAAATTTCACCACTCAATAAACTCTATTATTTTGTAGTATTAGCTGAGCACTAACCTGAATCTGCAAAGCTGAAGCTAAGATGATGAGGAAGATTGGCCTACATGGTCATTTGGGATTCCTGTAGAGCAGAGGACATGCAAATAGTAGCCCATCTGTCTCATCCTGCTGGAAACAGATACCTCGCTTGAAATTAAGGACCAAAACACACTTTATCCTTTCCTCATTGTCTGATCCATGATTAAGTAAAGCAAACACTGACTGCCCAGTACATACATAGATCATTTGGATGTAACCAGAGTGCTTTTTTCTCCATCCTCACATCATTACTATTTTTCTGTCTATATCCAGAGACTTGAACTCCCCAGAAACACTTGGTCATTCCCCACAAGTAAAATGTTATAGGTAAGCATGAAAGCAAGACAAGAAACAAATTATAGATAAAGAGAACAGAGAATAGACATCCAGCCTGAGAATTATGGAAGTTACCGAGGAAGATATCAGAAGCAATAATCAAAGACATGGTTGAAAAAACCTCTTCTGGGTTTCAAAAAAAGACCATGAAAAGAGATATTCACTTAGGCATATTTTGACCAAAAATTTTTTGTATTAGAGGGATGAAGAAAAACTCCTACAAGTGTCCATGGAGAAAAATAAACAGGCTATCTATAAATCTACAAAATTTAACCTAGCCTCAAACATCTCAGTCACACACTATATTCCAAAAGACAATAAATGAAGCAATATTGACAGAATTGTGAGGGGTACAAACTAAGAATTATATACTAAACCTAATGGTTTTTTATGTGTAAAGGAGCAGTGTCAGGTAATCAAAGGCTCATAGGATAGTACAAAACCTAATTGTACCATCATACATAATTCGTTAAAATAAGTATTTGGACTATATGACCACTGCCAAAACTATGAATGGACATTTAATGTTTACAAAGAGAAAATCAATGCCACGAAAAGACTAATGCCTTTGCTACCATAATCAAAGACCCAGTGCCCTAACATTAACACTAGCAACATAATAAAGGAATTTTTCCATAGATCAGCAGGTATCCACATGCCAAAAAAAAAATCTAGAAACAACCCTTATACCCTTCATAAAAGTTAACTAACAATTGATCACAGACCTAAATGTAAAACACAAAACTATAAAACTCCTAAAAGATGATATAGAAAAAAATTATCTGAATTTGGTAATGATATTTTCAATTCAACATCAAAGGCTCAATCCATGAAAGAATGAATTAATGAGCTAAAATTCATTAAAATTTAAAAACTCTGTGCTGTGAAAGACACTGTCAAGAGAATAAAAAGACAAGCCAAAGAATGTTAGAAAGTACTTGCAAAACACATGTCTGACAAAAGACTGTTTTTGCAAAGTATACAAAGAACTCTTAAAACTTAACAATAATAGACAAATATCTCAATTAAAATGGGTCAAAGACTTTAACAGACACTGCACCAAATAAGCTATACAGATACCTCATCAAATAATCTATTCAGTTGGCAAATAAATATATGAAAAGATGCTTCACATCATATGTCATCAGGGAAATGCACATTAAACCGCAATTGGATACCACTACAAATATATCAGAATGGCCAAATTTCAGAATAGTGACAACATCAAGTGTTGGTGACGATGTGGAGCAACAAGAATTCTCATTCAGTGCTGGTGGGAATTCAAAATAATATAGCCACTTTGGAAGACAGTTTGGAAGTTTCTTACAAAACTAAGTATATGCTTACCATATGCTCCAGAGCTCACTCTCTTTGGTATTAACTAAATAAGTTGTAAACTTATGTTCCCACCAAAACCTGCACACAAATGTTTATAGTATCTTTATTCATAATTTCCAGAATTTGGAGTCAATTAAGATATTCTTCAGTAGGTGAATAGATAAATAAACAGTAATATAATCAAACACTGTAAAACCGTTCTCTATTAAAAATAAAGGAGCTATCAAGTCATGAAAATACTTGGAGGAAACTTAAATGCATATTACAAAATTGAATACACTAGTCCAAAAGGCTACATTCCAGATGATTCCAACCACATGACATTCTGAAAAAGAAAGAACTATGGAGTAAAAAGTAAAAAGATCAGTTGCTGCCAGAGGTTAGATGGAAGCTGGGATGAATTGGTAGAGCACAGAGTATTTTTAGGGCAGTAAAATAATTCTACATGATACTATAATGGTGATACATGTCACTATATGAGTACATTTGTCCAAACCCACAGAATGTATAACACCAAGAGTGGAACTGATATAAACTGTGGACCTTGGATGATTACGATGTGTTAATATAGGTTCATCAATTACAACAAATATATCATTCTGCTGGAGGATGTTGATAATGGAGGAAGCTATGCATGTGAGGTGATGGAGAAACTATTTGCAATTATGTTGTGAGACTAAAACTTCTCAAAAAATTAAAAGTCTGTTTTAAAAAGTGCATGAAATTTATTTTAAATGTAAATTAATAAGATATTAAATGGCACTTTAATGTCCTTTTGAAGATGTCCCCATGTAAGCATTTATTTGATTCCTTCAGCATTAGTATTTTATCAATTGTGTTTTATATTACAAAGCAATGCCAGTTGGGCTCATTGTCTATGGAATATCTTTACTTTCTCAAGAAACATTGCTCAAAAATTTCTAAAGTATAAGCATTTTACTCAACTTTTAACATGTGTAATAAAAATCAATATAGAAAAAAATAACATAGAACGTGTTGGGAAAAGACCTGTGTTGAAATCCCAACTACTTCATTATTTTTTCATTGCATGGGTCAGTAATCTGACTCAAACTATGTTTGAGTGTGTGTGTGTGTGTGTGTGTGTGTGTGTGTGTGTGTTAAGCTAATTTGAGCTGGATTACTGTCCCTGCAATTTCTCTGAGCCTTAGTTTCTTCTTTAATAAAATAAATATAACGACACATAAGTTTACAGTGAAGGAAATAATAATGTATATATAGTAGAGCAAAATACCATTTTAAGAAACTACCATATGGGCAAAGGACCTGAACAGACACTTCTCCAAGGAGGATATACAGAGGGCCCAGAGACATATGAAAGGGTACTCAGCATCACTAGCCACCAGAGAGAGGCAAATTAAACCACAATGAGATACCACTTCACACAAGTTAGAATGGACATCATTAATAAATCATCAAACCAGTGCTAGCAAGGTTGTGGAGAAAAGGGAACCCTAGTAAATTTTTGGTGGGAATGCGGACTGGTGCAGCCACTATGGAAAACAGTATGGAGTTTCCTCAAAAAATGAAAAATAGAATTGTCTTTTGACTGGCAATTCCATTGTGGAGATTATACCCTAAGAACCCTGAAATGCTAATTCAAAAGAACCTATGCATCCCAATGTTCATAGCAGCAGAATTTATAATAGCTAAGTACTGGAAGAATCTAAGTGCTCATCAGTAAATGAATGGATCAAAAACTATGGTACATTTACATGATGGAGTACTATGCTGCAGAAAGAAAGAAAGAAGGAGCTATTACCCTTCAAGATAGCATTGATGGAATTGAAGAGCATTATGCTAAGTGAAATAAGGCAGGTGGTGAAAGACAAATACCATATTATATCACCTATAAGTGGAACCTAATCAATGAAATAAACAGGCAAGTAAAATCCAGCCAAAGACACTGAAATAAAGAACAAACCAACAGTGACCAGAGGGGAGGTGGGAGGGCTATAACGGGGGAAAGGTCATCAAGGAACATGTATAAAGGACCCATGGGCAAAGCTAAAGGGAGGTAGAACTGAGGGTGGGAGGTAATGGTGGGTGGGATCGGGGACAGTGGTGGGGGCAAAATGAAGACAATTGTGCCTGAACAACAATAAAAAATGCTTCAAAAGAGAGAACTTCAATATAATTAATCAAGTAAGCAAAAAAAAAAAAAAAGGCAGTGCCACAATTCAACTACAGTGTTTGATTTCAAATTCCATTCTTTAGCAAGAGCAACACCATAGTTTATACTGTATCCTCTTGGAAGAATCTTATTTATGTCATTTGGCTTCTTCTTTCCTCATAATTCCCAGTTAAAACATGTCACATAAGCCTAGATAGTCTTTTTATGACCCTTAAACTAAGTCCCGGTTTATCCAGAAGTTTACATGCACCTCATTGTTCTACAGAAATAGAAACTGACTGATTTGTACAATCCTCTAGAATCAGAACACTTTATAGATATAATCGTATTTATCTTTTCTATTATTTTTTATTTTTATTGTTGTTCAAGTGCAGTTGTCTCTATTTTAACCCCATCCTGCCCCTGGACTCACCCATCCCCATCTCCCACCCTCACACCTACCCCCTTTGGCTTTGCCCATGGGTCCTTTATACATGTTTCTTGATGACCCTTCCCTTATTATCCTTCTCTCCTCTCCTCTCTAGTAACTGTCAGTTTGTCCTTTATTTTAATGTCTCTGGTTGTATTTTGCTTGCTTGTTTGTTTTGTTGATTAGGTTCCACTTATAAGTGAGATCATATGGTATTTCTTTCACCACTTGGCTTAGTTCAATTAGAATAATGCTTTCCAGTTCCATCCATCCATACTGTTGCAAAAGGATAGGAGCTTCTTTTTTCTACCGTGTAATATTCCATTGTGTAAACATACCACAGTTTTTTGATCCACTCATTTACTGATGGGTACTTACACTTACTAATTTTTTCCCTAGCTTCCATTCCTTCTGTATGGATCATGCCCCAATTATATCATAATATATGTTAAATGCAATTCTCTTGGTCTAGACTGCCTAATCCTTTCCCTAATCTGTATTCTATTCTCCTATTAATTCCACCTTTGTAAGACAAGTTTCCTGATTTCCTAAAACTCAATTTTAAATCGATAATTAAAAAAAGGCAAAAAGGGGCAGGATTGAGGGTGACAGGTGGGAATGGGTGGAGTGGGGAGAAATTGAGACAACTGTACTTAAACATCAATTTAAAAAGAAATAAAACAAAAAAACTAAAACAAGCAAAAAATCTGATTTAAAATAACTCTACTCTGTATAGCCCTATGTACTTGAATTTAAACAACTGTTTAAGAAAAGTTTGAACTTTCATATCCTAAAAACCCCACAGTCATAGCATTTTATTATAGTGATATTCTTAAATTTATTGTATATTACAATATTATTATTTTTGTGGTCACATTCCTTTAAATACCTTTATTTTTTAATTTTTTAAAAAATATTTTAATGTATATCACAATATTTTAATACACCATTCACTCTTTCATATGTATTTGTATTGCATCTACAAATAAAGTATAATTTCCTTGGACAAAAGCATGTTCTTCATGAAGGGCTGTTAATGATGTGGGGAAATGCTTATTATTTGGTGTCAAATGAAAAAGAACGTAGGATAAAAATTTGATATACGGTGTGATCTCTACTACATAAAAATAGATAGAAAAAAGGAATAGAAGCCTATATCCTAGAATAATGATGGTTTTACTCTAGGTGATAGAGTTATAATTGACTGCTGATTTCTGCCTTATGCTTGCCAATTTTAATCATCTTATTTGTGTGTGTACTTTTATACTCAGGAGCAATGTTTAGAGGAACACAATTTTAATTTTTCATCCATATTTTACTCATAATTAACATCTGTTCAAGTAGATACTTTGTATTTCCTCTAACAGTTACATCATAGCCATATATGAACAGTCCCTTGACTTTTTATCAAATCACATTTCTATTGAAAAATAGATATTTCTTATGCATACCTTCAAACCTCAAGTTAAACACCTATATTGGTTAGGATGATTTTGATTTCCAGTGAGAAATTAACATGAATAAAAGTGTTTTGACAAAATAGGGTATTACTTGGTTGACAGGATCTAAAGTAGGGTTAACTTTAGACAGGGTATGATCCAGAAATTCAAGATATCCTAAGTGTTCAAACATTGTTGTCATGCAAGTCTCTCACTCTGTCTTCCTCTACCTTTAAACTTTATCTTCAAGTTACCTCTCTTCATGCTGTCAAAAATGGTGGCAGTGATACCAAGCCATACATTTTCAGAGCACTAAACCCTATGGAGAAGAGGATGTCTTTGTTCTGGCATTCTCAGCAAAACTCCTAAGGTTCATTATGATTGTTCTGTTCGGACTGATTGTTCAGGTCCATTACCTGTTTATTAGGTGAATAACATACACTGATTGACCCTGGCCAATCTGGACTCACCTAAAACTGCATATCGAGTCAATCCCTTGTAAGTCACATGGCTGAGAATGTGACAGGGCTAGGCAGAGGTAATTTGTAAAGGAAATTCAGAGTATTGTTATATAATATAAGACAGAATCAATGCTGGATAACAAACTAAGCCATTTTAGCACTCGATAATATTTATTTCTCTCTTGCTAAACATTTTTTGCACTTGTTGGAACACTGGTTGAAACCATTTAAGAAGTAAATTTTTCTAAGTTACACACAGACCATATAGTGTGAATTATTCACATCATAGATTGAACTGTGATAGAATATGATGCTTTATTTTTTAACATACCAACAGATTCTATTTTCCAACTAAAAACCACTGCTTTCTTCACTTTTTTAATATATTTCCAGCAACAGCTGGAAACATGTGTTATTTCCACTTTAAACAATGTTATATTTTTATGAAAGCTAATTAATATGGTGTTTATGTCATGCATTAGTTAAGGACTTTCTCACATAATCTTGCCTTATAGTATATCAATTTAAACTTCTGTCTTGTATTTCTTAAATCACTAAAAAGAGGACGTTTTTTGGATGATCTATGACTAATATCCAAAGCTTGGAATACTTTAATCATCAACAGTGCATTAGATTAAACCATATGAAACTGTCAATAATTGATTATTTTAGACCTAGAACAAAAGCAATTTCATGTGGCTCACCCAAAAATACACACATATCAATACACATATACATATATATCCTGGTAATTAAGAGTATAGTCATAGTTTGGAAAACTATGAATGCCAATTTGATCATTTGATCATTTCTTATTTTATGCTATCACTGATGAGAAAGGCAAGAAAAATACACATTCGTGGACATACATAAAAAATGATAATAGAGTGCAATTATTTTTTTATAAAAATGCACTTGATAACCAAACTGTATTGTTTTTTTTTTCTACTTGGTCTTATCTTCTAAATTCAAATCTGCTGAAACACTTCTTGTCATTTCTTTTCAATACACTTACTGTGTGACCCTAAATAACCTCCACTAACACCCTCAATTTTCTTCCATGCCAAAACACATAGGCAGTCATCATGACTGGATGACTCTATGACCCCAACAACAGAATGATGAATCTAGTTTCCTGAGAATGAGCAAACTGACAGAAAAGAATCATTCACATCTGTCCACTGTAAACAAACAGAAATTACCAATACGTATCTCCAAACTGTTAATCTACTAATGATCTGAACAGAACCTGATCTGAATGAGAAAGACTCATCCAAAGAAGAACTTTTTAAAATATTTTGTCCAAAAAAATACTAAAGCAGAAATATGTATTGCCTCTTTACCTAGTTTCCCTTTTTGATAATCTGGTTTATCCTAGCACAGAGTTCTCATATTTTCTGTGCCCTTAGAAATTGAAGCTGGGTAAGTAACAATAAATATGAATAAGAGAATTTACTTGCAAAACTGTTTCACTAGTAATCAAATGATATAGGTAAAAAGTAGTGTTTTTCTTACCTTTAAAAGGTCTCAAGCAGTCCCAAACTTTAGTTTGCTGCCTTCCTTTCACAACAGTCCAAAAAAAAGGCCCTTTCTATATTGTTGCATTTATGAATTATCCTCTGAGAGTAGCTATAATTTCAGAGAAGTATCATAGCCAGGACAGATGCCAACCAGTACATATATCTTGGGTAACTTTACTGATCACATGATGCTTCCTAGCATTGTAGGAGTAAGAAATAGAGAATTTCATATCCTATTCAAAGAGTAAACATTCACAAATGTTTATGTAGTCTGTTCCCCTTTTCCACATTAAAAATTTTTATGGTACTCTTTTAGTTCTTCATCCTCTTTGCCACTACCCAAACAATCTACGAAGCACTCCACAGTTTGAACATCAATAAGAAAAAAGTAGACATCATGAATATAACATTCATTCAATTTCATTGATATTTAAACCAAGACATAGCTGTGACTATTCTGATATAACCATCATGAAATGTTCACAGGAAGAGTGAAAAAGGCTAATTACTGTTCTCCTTTGATTTTTAGGGGTGAAATCACTTAAAATTTATGACCAAATTTATGGTAATTACAGTTAACGGTTGTTCAGAAATTATATCTTTAATTACAGAAGATTTAACAAATGTTTATTGTGAAAATTTGATTTTTATAACTTTAAGTGTTATGAACATGTTTAAAAAACTGATTGAGTCCCCTTTCTCCATTCAATCAACTTTTTGAACATGTCAACAAAACAATCAAGCAGGAAAAATATAACCAGAAACATTGAAATAAAGCACAAACTCACAGTAACTAGAGGGGAGGAGGGAGAGGCACAATGAGGGAAAATAGGGGAAGGCCCATCAAGGAACATGTATAAAGGACCCATGGACAAAGCCAAAGAAAGTAGGATTCAGGATGGGAAGCAGGAGGAATTGGGCATAGGGGAGTGGTGGGGAGTAAAATGGAGACAACTGTAGTTGAACAACAATAAAAAATTAAAAATAAATAAAAAATGATTGATACAAAGGAAAGTATCACATGCTTTTCAATATCTGTAAGATCCAGGTTAAAATGTGAACATATGAATGACATTTGACAGAAATTTTTTATTCTATTTTATCGAAATAACAGTAAAATTTCTGATGGAGAAGACAGTAAATATCCCAGGTTTAATGGCAGAGTAAAAGTAGATCACAGAATCTCTCTCCCTCAATCAACAAATAAATGAGCAAAAGAAATTCCACAGCAGCATCCAAATAAAACAAAAGTTGAGGGATTTCCAGCCAAAATGTAGGTTTAGGTAGATACAATTTGCCTCCTTACATAACCAAAAGAAGGGAAAACAACAAAGTTGTAATCAGAAAATAACCAGAACTGCCAGAAAACCAAAGTTTATGGAACAACCAAGCAGTTAAAAAAGAAACATACATCCAGACCAGTAGGACAGGTGGAGATGGTCAGCTGGGGTGGAAAGGACTTGTGGCAAGGCAGCTGGGGGACTGGGCAAGGCAGAAGATGGCCAGAGTGGGCAGCCCCACATTTGCCTGTGGGTATACTGGGGGGAACAACTAGAGAGCCAGACAGACTGAGCAACCCAGGGTTCCAGTATGGGAAAGTAAAGCTTCAAAACCTCTGATGAAAAAAATCTGTGGGGGGTTGAGGTGGCAGGAGAAACTCCCAGCTTCACAGGAGAGTTCACTGGAGAGACCCACAGGATCCTAGAACATACACAAACCCACCACCTGGAAATTAGCACCAAAAGTGTCCAATTTGCTTGTGGGTAGTGGAAGAAGTGACTGAAACCTGGCTGACAGCTGAGCAAACAGCGCTGTTCCCTATTGGACCCCTCCCCCACATACAGGGCCACAATACAGCGATGTGGATTGCCCAGTGCTGGCGAACACCTAAGGCACTGGCCCTTACTACATAACAGGCATACCAAAGAAAAATATATATGGCCCAAATGAAAGAACAGATCAAAGTTCCAGAAAAAAATACAACTAAGCAATGAAGAGATAGCCAACCTCTCAGATGCAGAATTCAAAACACCAGTAATCAGGATGCTCACAGAAATGGTTGAGTATGGATGCAAAATAGAAGAAAAAGTGAAGGCTATGAAAAGTGAAATAAAAGGAACCAACAGTGAAGGGAAGGAAACTGGGATTTAAATAAACATTTAGGACCAGAAGGAAGATAGAAACAGTCAACCAGAAGAGAATGAAGAAACAAGAATTAAAGAATTTAAAAAAAAAATGAAGAGAGGCTTAGGAACCTCCAGGACAACTTCCAATGTTCCAACCTCTGAATCATAGGGGTGCCAGAAATAGAAGAAGAAGAGCAAGAAATTGAAAACTTTTTGAAAATATGATGGAGGAGAACTTCCCGAGTCTGACAAATGAAATACACTTCCAGGAAATATGGGAAGCTTAGAGAGTCCCAAAATAGTTGGACCCAAGGAATCACACACCAAGACACATCATAATCACATTACCCAAGATGAAAGATAAGGAGAAAATCTTCAAAGAAGTAGGAGACAAAAGGAGACCGTTACCTACAAAAGAGTTCTCATAAGACTATCTATCAGCTGATTTCTCAAAAGAAAGCTATCAGGCAAGAAGGATCTGGAAAGAGGTATTTGAAGTCATGAAAGGCAAGGACCTACATCCAAGATGACTCTACCCAGCAAAGCTTTCATTCAGAATGGAAGGGCAGGTAAAGTGATTCCCAGATAAAGTCAAGTTAAAGGAGTTCATCATCACCAAGCCTTAGTTAATGGGACTTATCTAAGAAAAATAAGATAAAAATATAAACAGTTAAATGACAACAAACTCACAACTATCAACAACTGAATCTCAGAAAACTAAATAAACTGAGCAAACAACTACAACAGGAACAGATTCACAGAAATAGTGATCATATGGAGAGTTTTCAGCATGTAGGAGGAAGGGGGAGAATAGGGGAAATGGTACAGGGAATAAGAAGCATAAATGGTAGGCACAAAATAGGCTGTGGTTAAGAATAGTATGGGAAAAATATACAAAGGACACATGGACAAAACTAAAGAGGGGTAGTAGGATCAAGGGTGAGGAGTGCGGATGGCTGGTGTGGGGGGTAGTGATGGGGGTAAAAAAGAGACAAGTCTACTTGAATAAAGATAAAATAAAATAAAATAAAAAGAATATTATGGGAAATGGAGAAGCCAAAGAATTTATATGTATGACCCATGGACATGAACTAAGGTGGGGGGAAGCTGGTGGGAGGCAGAGTACAGGGCAAAGCATAACAAAGATGAGAAAAAATGGGATAACTGTAATAGCATAATAAATAAAATATATTAAAAAGGAAAAAGAGAAACATGTTATAAACTTTGAAATGTGGTAGCCAAAGAAAGGGAAGGATTGTCAAGGAACATACATAAAGGACCCAAAGAAAAAGCTAAAGGGGGGTAGGATTGAGGGTGGGAGGTGGGGGTGGCTGGAGTAGGGGGAAAATGGAGACAACTGTACTTAAACAAAAATAAAAAAGTTAAGAAAGAGAACACAGATATACAAACATAAAAATGTAACCAGGAATATGAGAAAATTAGATGCTGACAATATTAGATATTCCTCTGTGTAATTATACCAAAGAGTTTATGTCAAAAATAAATTATCAAAATTGAATTAAAATAAAAACAGCTGAATAAAAAACATTTGGTGGAAAAAGAAAAGGGGTAGTCAAAGAAAGAAACACAACAAATGGTGTAGTTCTCTGGGGTTCCTACAAAATCCATTCTAAGGAAAAGCAGTAGATCGAAAAAATCTAGAATATTTTCATGAATGAGCCCTAAATCTGGAGAAAGTACATTGACAAATCTAAAAGAAAAGTTGAGGTAAAATCTTTAAGAGTAAAGTTCATATTTACCAAAAACAATAATTGAGCACAGTTTAGAAAACTCTGACATTTTTTTAGGGTTCCATGACAAATTGTAGAATTTTTTTAAAGTTGAAGCATATCATGATAGAGGAATGGAATATATGAAATGATATGCCCCCAAGTTGGTAGACTGAATCTTGATATAAGACCTGTTTTACAATCTTTGGAGCAACAGTAGAATCCAGGCCAGCCACACAAAGTTGTATCCATGTACAATGAGGATCTTCCCAATCTACCTACCCCAACATTGTATGCTCCATTTCTCAAGATACACTTGGGAGATAAAGAACAACAGGTTTCATTTTGTTTGTTAGTTTATTTTGTTCATTAGATCCCATATACAAGGAAATCATAGAGTACTTGTCTTTCTCTGACTGTCTTACTTCACTTAGCATAATGATCCCCAGGTTCATCTATGCTGTTGCAAAGGGTAAAATTTCTTTCTTTTTATGGCCATGTAGTATTCCATTATGTAAATATACACAGCTTTTTTTATCCACTTGTGTACTGATGGGCACTTGTTCTGCTTCCAAATCTTGGCTATTGCAAATAATGCCACAATGAACATCAGGTGAATATATATGGATTCTTTGGATATATTTCCAGAAGTGGAATCTCTGGGTCATAAGGCAGTTCCATTTTCAGACTCATAGATAGAGTACAGATTGATGGCTGTCAGAGGGGAGGGGGTTGTGAAGCTGCATGAAAAAATGAAGTGATTAAACAAACAAACAAACAAAAGGCACAGACAACAGCATGGTGATTACCAGTGGAGGTAGAAGAAGCTATAGTGGAGATAAATAGTGATGGAAGGAGACTTGAAGGAGACTTGATTTGGGGTGGTGAACACACGATACAATATACAGATGATGTATTATAGAATTGTACACATGAAACCTATATAATTTTATTAAGCAATTTAACCCCAGTAAATTCAATTTGAAAAAGAACAGGATTCAGTTACAACAGCAAGGAAATCAAAGAAGTTATATATATCTTTGTTTTTCACATTTTCAAAAATCATCTCATGCTTATTTTTATTCTACAATGAATGACAAATTTTACTTAAACTAGTTTATATTTTAGTTATTAAAATTAGTAGCACGTGTACATTGTTTAAATTTTTAAAATCTCTGAATGCTTGCTGCAAAAATCAGCAGGTCCTGACACACTTTGCTTCACCATTTCCCACTCCTCGGAGGCATTCCAATATTTTAGTACATTATTTTGTTATTTTCTTCATCTTTTTATATTTTAATTAAATTTATTAGGGCGACATAGGTTAATAAAATTACATAGGTTTCAGATGTACAATTATGTAATATATCATTATCTATTTTATATAAGAATGAAAAAATGGTCTGAATTGAGTTTATACATGATAAGCATGACCAATAGACAATGTGAAAAAAGGAACTGTATGGTGACTATGAAATCTATTAAAGAATAATACATGGGAGTAACATAGCAAGTGGTAGTTCTCCTATATCTCCTCAAATCCTTTCTTACAAGTATTTTTGTATCCTTTGTTTTGATGTGAATTTGTTTCTAACAACCAGCATTTAACACTGTTTTTCAGAGATCTACCCTTGGGCTACTAGAGTTTGCATTGCCTGTAGTCCCCCAGAAATGGAAGCAACCTAGGATTAATTATTCTTCCTCTCTCTACCATAGTCAATTTGGGGTTTAACCAACATCTACGGGTAAAAACAGTATAGAAATACTTCTCTTTGAGTTGGTTTGAAGGAACTTTGAGCTGTAGCATACATTGTGGAATCTCCCTACATGAACAGGCTTTGCCTGAGACACATATTTGCATGGATTCTCCCCTTCCCTCTGTTGCTTCCCGTGGGATTTTCTTCTCTAATAAATTATTCAAGCATTTTCCATCTCAGGTGTTGCTTCTGGAGAACCTAACATAAGGCATCAAAAACAGATTGAATAAATCCAATATTAAAAAATACATATTCCAATGACAGAAAAAAGTTCTTTCTGGGTGCTTTATGATATAAAGGAATATAATAAAATATTGTTTCAGTAAAATAATTTCTTGGAGGTAAGAAAATAAAACACCCACATTGAGACTAGTGTGATTACTGAGATAATAAAGCAAACCAAGGATCAAAACAATACTATTAAAGAAATTATAAAAATCAATATTCATGAAATGGATCGTATAAGGTTTAAAATATAATTACTAAAAAGAAAGTACCTGTGTTAAACACAGGCAACCAAGAAAAAAGATAAATAATAAAGCCATTAAAAATCATGGGTGTGTGTATATTGAATGTACATTAAGCAAGACAGTCTAATCAAGGAACCTAAATTATTTACACATATAAAAATTCCTCTTAAAACAAACTAATTCTGTAGAAGATGGTACATTTTGTTCCACCAAAAGAAAAAAAGATAAAAAATATGACATAGGAGACTCTAATCAATGCATTTTCTGGTTGAGTCATTTAGTTTCTTAAAAAAATCATTACTTTACTGTTGTTTGAATACAGTTGTCTCCATTTTCCCATCACTACTTTCTTTCGCCCCATCCAACCCCACCTCCCACCCGCAAACCTACCCCATTTGGCCTTGTCCATGGGTCCTTTATATGTGTTCCTTGATGACACTTTCCCTTCTTTCCCTCGTTATCTCCCTCCCCCTTGCCCTATAGTTACTGTCCGTTTGTTATTTATTTCAGTGTCTCTGGTTATATTTTGCATGCTTTTCTGTTTTGTTGATTAGGCTAATTTTAATTTTAATAAAAGAAAGCCATGCATTTGGGTATTAAACATATTATGTATAAAAGGAAAATTTTGGTTAATATCAGAATTCCTTACAGCAACATTCAATATCAGAAGAGGGTAGAACAATATCTACCAAGTACTGTGTGAAATAAAAGGTGACCCAAATATGATACTTGTCCAAGATGTCCTGCAAAACAAAGTCTACAGATCTTGGCTATTGTAAACGATGCTGCTAGGAACATATGGGTGCATATATTCTTTTGAATTGGTGTTTCAAGATTTTAAGAAATATTCTCAGAAGTGGGATTGCTGGGTCAAAAGGCAGATTCATTTTTCATTTTCTGAGAAAACTCCATACTGCTTTCCACAGTAGCTGTACCAGTCTGCATTCCCACCAGCAGTTCACTAGGGTTCCCTTTTCACCACATCTTTGCCAGAACTTGTTGCTTGTTGATTTATTGATGTTACCCATTCTGGCCAATGTGATGTGACATTTTATTATAGTTGGAAGTTGCATCTCTCCAATGATTAGTGATGTTGAGCATTTTCTCATATGTCTATTGGCTGTTTGTATGTCCTCTTTGGAGAAGAGTGTATTCAGGTCCTTTGCCCATTTTTTAATTGGATCATTTGTGTTCCTAGGTTTGAGTTGTGTAAATTCTTTATATATTTTGGAAATTAAACCCTTATCAGATGTATCATTGGCAAATACGTTCTCTCATTCAGTGGGTCCTTTTCTACATTTTGTTGATGGTTTCTTTTGTTGTACAGAACTTTTTCAGTTTGATGTAGTCCCATCTGTTAATTTTTTCCTTTGTTTTCCTTACCCTAAGAGATATATTGGCAAAAATATTGCTACAAGAGATGTCTGAGATTTTATTGACTATGTTTTCTTCTAGGATTTTTATGGTGTCATGATTTGCATATATATTTTTATCTGTTTATTCATTGTTCTTATGTATTGCATAAGTTGGTGGTCTATATTTTTTTTGCATGAGCCAGTTCAGTTTTCTGAACACCATTTATTGAAGAGACTGTTTTCACTCCATTATGTACTCTTGCCTCCTTTGTCAAATATTAATTTACCATAAAGGCACAAACTTCTGGGCTTTTTGTTCTATTCCATTGATCTATGTGCTTGTTCTTCTGCCAGTACCAGGATGCTCTTCTTTTATTGTTGTCTAACTTCAGTTGTCCCCATTTCCCCCCCATTAATCTCCCCTTCCCTACCCACCCTCCAACTTCCACATTCAATCCTCCCCCCTCATTGTCTTTGTCCATGGATCCTTTATACATGTTTCTTGACTTGACCCTTCCCCTTCTTTCCTAAGTTATTACCCTTCTCCCTCCCTTCTGGTCACTGTCAGTTTGTTCTTTATTTCCATGCCTCTGGTTTTATTTTGCTTGCTTTTTTTTTTATTGTTTCACTTATAGGTAAGATCATATGGTATTTTTCTTTCACTTCCTGGCTTATTTCACTTAGCACAATACTGTCCAGCTCTCTCCATGCTCTCTTGAAGGGTAGGAGTTCTTTTTTTCTGCTATGTAGTATTCAGATGTTTTCATTATAATGGCTTTGTGGTATTGTGTGATATCTGCTATTTTGATCCCTCCATCTTTGTTCTTCTTTCTCAAGATTGCTGAGACTATTCAGGGACATTTTTGGTTCCATATAAATTGTTGAGATTTTATTCTATATCGGTGAAATATGTCATTGATATTTTAATAGGAGTTGGGTTGTATCTACAGATTACTTCAGGTAGTATGGACTTGTGCACATATGGATAGCTCATAAATACAGATGACAATGTGGTGAAGGTCAGGGGGAAGGTGGAAGGGGGAAATGGGGACATCCGTAATAGTGTCAACAATATAAATAAATAAATAAATAGATAAATATACATATATATATGCTACAAAGTGTATTAAGCAAGAAATAACTCATAGAGTACAGCAACTATTCATTTTTCTCAAAAAAATCTACCAGAAGATAAAATCTAGTTAAATAAAATAAATAAGATGAATTATCTCAGAAATGGAGATGTTATAGTAAAAAACTGCCAAAGAAAATAAAATGAAGTAAAACACAGACAAAAAAAAAAAACCACTGTGAGAATTTTAGAGTTCAATTTCTAAGTTGTTTGAATCATATAGTCACAATAATCAAGGTGCCAAACCTTCCTGGGAGTACAGTATAGGAACTATACTTTTATTTTAAAAAATATTTTTTTATTTATTTCTTAGTGAGGGGAAGGGAGAGAGAAAGAGAAGGAGAGAAACATCAATGTGTGGTTGCCTCTCATGAGCCCCCTACTTGGCACCTGGCCTGCAACCCAGGCCTGTGCCCTGACTGGAATCCAACCAGTGACCCTTTGATTTACAGGCTGTCACTCAACCATGGGGCCACACCAGCCAGGGCTGAAAGAATCCCTTTCATAATGACTTGTGTTGAAAACTTTAAAATCACAACAATAACATTACAGTGTTCCTTAAGCTTATGTAGTAAGAAGGAAAACTTTTTTTACAGATATTGACTTCCTCTTCAATTCATTGAACGCTATAAGTGAGCTAATAGTCTAATATAGGGAATAGACAAGAATTCTGAAATCTACATAATCCATGTTAACTTGGCTGTTGTTTCCAACTGATCATGTAGAATTTCAATAAATGTTGGTTAATTTTTGGTCACCACCTCCTCCCAAACTGCTTTGGGAAAACAATTTTATTTTCATAGTTATTTTGCGACCAAAATTGCAATAGGCTATTTTGTGTATATTATTTCTTTTAATATTCACAATAGTCCTACAGTTTTCAGATAAAATAGAGTTTCAGAGAAGTTAAGTGAGGAAGAGTCAAGAAACTGTATTTAAATCTACTTTATATTTTGACTCTGTCTTCATTGAAGATCCTGGTACCAGGCTCTGAACACACACACA